>JAWWEP010019009.1:0-17283 GCA_035582995.1 Sycophila quercilanae | reverse complement strand
CCCTCGCTTCGCTCGGGCAACAACTGCCGCGCAGGGAGCACATACCCTACTTTATTCCCTCGGTGCATAATATACTACATATTACGACACAGGTACGGAAGATGATTATTTAACTCACACGACGCTTTTCGCCCAAGCGAAGTGAGAGTGAAAAGTCGCACGAGCTGAATAATCATTTACGCACCAGTTTCGTACGATATTTTATAGCACGAAGGCCGAAAATTGTCAAAGTTGCCATTTTGAGGTTAGAGTACCATAAAGGTCATTTTATTTTATTTTCTAGGTTATGATACTGGTAAGGAAGATGATTACGGTCGCGTCATCAGCTACTTATATGCGGCACGGTCGCCAAGTTCGTTTGCGGGTTTCGCGGCGCTCCTGGCGGCGGCACGCGAACTAAAGGTACGGTCCTAAATTAATTGGTCGCTAATTCATAGAGCAGAATTCTGTAACATTTGTTCCGCCTGTTCCCCTTGTTGAGGCATTTTGATTGGTTCTTGTCATTGATGTAGTAATTGCATTGGTCGATGAGCTATTATACAGCGGAACAGATGTTACCGAATTCAGTTCCACGTAGTATACAAATATTACGCCAGAGTAGAAAGCTCGTCTAAGTTGGATCTGATAGAAAAATTTTTAAAAATCTAGGAATGTGATTTCGCTTCAAAGAAAAAGGGAACGTCCTAAAAATTTGTAAATACTGCAATTTACAATAAACGACTATTTTATTCTATTCTATTCTAAGGCGCGAAATTTAAATCTCTCTTTATTTACCAATTATAATTATATAAATATACAATCACGTCCACTTTTAATATTCCAGGGAACATAGTCTTTTAAATAATCCTCTTTTAAGATCTTAAGGAAAAAAAGCCTAAGAACAAAAAAGAAAAAAGAATAAATAAGTGGCTATAGCGAATTTTTTCAAGCATAAGACTTGCGCCACGCGATCGTCAAAAGCGTCACGTAAAGCTTATACTGCGCCTCAAAAGTGTACAGCGAATCTAGATATGATTATGCTTCTTCAGCGCGCGATGATGAAACTCCTTTTTACGATTTTCTCGGAACGTGTACGTTTTGTATAATAAAGAACGTGTCGCGCGATTTTACTTTTACTCCGGTCACTTTGACGTAACGAAGATTGTGCACGAACAGTCGTTTCGCTGCAAAGGACAAAAAAAAAAGGAACAAGAGAAAAAGAAAACGAGCTCGCCGCAAGAAAAACGGGAGCTCGCGCGCGGGAATTTCGAAAAATCGGCTCTAAATCGGCAGCGCAAAAAAACGCTCGGCATAACGGAACCACGAGAAGATGAGAAAAGACGAGCGAAATCCTCGCGCTAAGTGCACACAGATTGCGCGGATACGTGCTGCCCTGGGCTTTAGCCGAGACGAAAGCAAAGAAAGAAAGGAAAAAGAAAAAAAAAACGGTGGATAATAAAACGAAGAGTTACGTAGATGAGTAGATAGATGAAGATAGAGTCTTTATCTGGCGATGGTAAAATTGTAAAATGCCTGCTATTAGGGCACCCAGCAGTCCGCTGCTAAGAAAGGTGTACGCATAAAGAATAGATACTGCATGGAGATTAGGAAATGGAGAGAAGATCGGACCGTTATATGCGAGTACTATAAACTCTAATTAATGGATGTGCAAAGGCGAGCGGAGCACAATGCGCGACGCTGGCGATGACGAAATATTTTTCCTAAATACTGATTAACCTGTTAAAAGTTTAATGCCTTTCATAAAGATTCGAAGTGCACTTGAATAAGGCTGCGCGCATAAAGCGAGCCTAACAAACGCATTCATACCGATCGTATAATATAAGAGAATCGTTATTTATGGTGAATACAAAAAATAAATATAAGACTTATAGAAACTAATTTCTTCGCTCTTTTCTTCACCTCGTAGAAAAAGGTAATTAATCACTGCATCGTTATATAATACTTTAAGAATTATTTGTATTTAGTTTCACTATAATTAATGAAATTCATAAGTTTACGGATCGTTGGTAATTGAATCGTCTCATTGTCATATTTAAATTCATAAAATAAAAAAAAAAACTATTAATTTCATCTTGATAGAATTAAATCATAATTTTTCAACGCACGATAAATGTTAAAGAGACTGTCAAACTTACACGGCAGAAACAGAAATCCAGCCCAAAAGAAAAAAGAAAACAAAAGTGTAAGATTTTCCGCCAGCACTCACCTGCAACAAAAAAAAATGAAAAATAAGCCACCCTGAATTTTCTGACAACACAATATAAGTCAAAGTTATGATTAATTCATCTCAATCGGTCGGCATTCTCAAGACAAACGACTTCGTGTAACGTGGCCAGGCAGCCAGTGGGACTCCCGTAGAAAAGAGATAATAGCCTCCTCGACTTGCTGATGAAAAAAAAAAAAAAAATAGCAGTAACAGCAGGTGGGAGTTTATCATACCTTTCGCAAGAAGCCATAAGCTTAAGAGAATCGGGGCCCTCAGTAAAAGAATAATTCATTCCTATAGCGCGCGCGGGGCCGGATTGTTGCGGTCATAGCGCGCGCGTCGCGGAGCCGCCCCGCGCGATATCGGTAAAACTCGATCGGCGATTTGTTGCCGCTCACGCAGGATATTTATGAAGCGGATTCCTTTCCCCTTCTCCCCTTCCTTCCGTTTCTGTTTATCCCCTCGCGCCCAAGAGGAGCCCCGCGTTTATGTAATTGACAGCTTACACGCGCAAAGCGCGTCGATTAATATATACATACCGATTTCCAATACTCCGACGCCGATTAGTATTAAATTGGAGCATAAACGGAGCGACGTTAAATAAAAACTAAAAAATAGCACGACGGTATCGTCGATCGGTATATATGCATACCGATATATACCGATTTTCAATACTTCGACGTCGATTAGTATCAAATTGGAGCATAAACAGAGCGACGTTAAATAAAAACTAAAAAAATAACGCGATGGTATCATCGATCGGTATATATACATACCGATATACACCGATTTTCAATACTCTGACGCCGATTAGTATCAAATTGTAGCATAAACAGAGCGACGGTAAATAAAAATTAAAAAATAGCACGAAGGTATCGTCGATCGGTGTATATATACATACCGATATACACCGATTTTCAATCCTCCGTGATTAGAAGCATTAACAGAGTAATGTTAAATAAAAAAACAAATAAAAATATTTAAAAAGAAGCGCGTTGGTTATTCGCACATACCGATATGTACCGATTTTCGAGATTACCACGCCGATTAGTATCAAACTGGAGCATAAACAGATCGGCGTTAAATAAAAACTAAAAAAATAACGCGATGGTATCGTCTGATCTGTATATGTACGTAACGATATACACCGATTTTCAATCCTCCGTGATTAGCACCGAAAGGAAGCATTAACTGAGTGACGTTAAATAAATAAAAAAAAAGATTAAAAAAAAAGCGCGTTGGTTATACATACATACCGATATATTCCGATTTTCAATCGGTCGCGCCTGTGCATATCGCGCCGGGGATCTTCCCGTTATCCGAATGAGATCGGAGGGAGCTTCGGGCCTTTTCTCGACGTCGACGAGCGTAGTATTGACCTTTTGCGCATCGGCGATCAATGGGAAAGAAGAATATTTGCAGCGTTTTCGCAACCGCCTCTTTTTTCCATCGCTCGCGAGGCATGTATCCCTCGAGAGCCTCGTATTGAGTCATTCAATTACCGTTCTGCAGTGGGGAATCGCATTTGCTTCGAGATTAATGCACCTTATAATCGCAATAATTTCTTATACACTTTTTCGCGCTGCTTTAATGAATTCGATGATTAACTTTACGAGGCTTCTTATTTATCATTCGCACAGGTATAACTCACGAATTTTTCGTTTTTTTTTAGTTTATATATATTTATATATTTGAAAAATGTTATTAGTTTAAAAAAAAGGCACCTGAATGAAGTTATTATTTTGGTTTTATTGTTTATCGCTTTCAGCGCAGTTTTCGTTGTGCTTTAAGCAAAAAGAAAAAAAATTCCTCGGGAAAATAAGCGCGCATAACGATCGGTATTAGCAGTTAAAAAAAAAAACGCGAAAGTTGCGAGGCTGAAACAACGAACGGGAACTCGTAAATTTGCGAATGTAGATATTTATATATATGTCGGCTGGATAATTAGTTGGCCATTTGGTTGGAAAAGCCGTTGACCGAGCGATACGACCTTTTCCTGCCAGGGGAATTAAGAAGCAAATTATTTGGTGCTGTTAGTTTTTTTATAATATGCTGTGAAAGGAAGAAAAAATACTGGCAAGGTACTAGTCTCTTTCAATTGTTGTTCATTCATTTAAAAATATTTCTTATATATTACTTCTATTTAATTGCAACTGAAAGTTTTAAATTGACTGCTACATAAAAATATTTGACGAGTTCATTGAACTTTGTTTGGTTGCCTACTTAGAAGTAGTTTAACACAAAATTTATTGTTGCCGATGACTTCTGTTACACGAGGGATGCATAAACATCGAAATTATTCTGCAATTTTTGGTACCAGAAAAAAGCATGCGAAAATCCAATTACTGTGTACTTCTACTGATTGCAAATGAGTATTCATTAGATTATTCACTTACAAAGATTTTTAATTTTCGAAAAATCGTGATCTAATAACTTGCAGCGGTTGCATTTAAGAATAAGACCATTAAAATGATGATTACTAATTATAAATTGATTTAATACTGATTAAAAAGTAGTTACAAAGTTACGTATACGATGACCCCTTCTAAAATTGAATTACTAATCATCTCTTAAAAAAGTGATGATTGCACTGAGAGACTGGCGTGAGTAAAATTTAAAAGTTAGTTGGTAAAAATTACCAAATAATTACTAAGAAAACAATAAACATTATTAACTAAAATAATAATCAGTTCCCTTCTGGCAGTCTGTGATCATATTACCCACGTAGGTTCGTAATTTTTACTAACCAACTTTTACATTTTACTCACGCCGGTCTCTTATGTCAGTGTGATTGGTTCATGGATCAATATCCAGTATGGCGTCCAAAAATAAAAATTTTTAACCTCAAAAATGAGTCATGAATAATCCTTTCCTAAAAAACTGATGACCGGATGTTGTGTAATCTCGAAAACGTGAATGCGATTGGTTCGCGGATCAATATCAATATCCAGTACGGCGCCCAAAATTTAAAATTTCCAACCTCAAAAATAAGTCATGAATAAATAGCAGAAAGAAAAAGGTGAGCGCGCGAAGTGCGCTGGGATTTTCCTATATAGAGAAGAGCTTAATGTTCGTAAAATCTTATTACTTTATGTGAAAATTTCATTTAGCACGTGAATCCGATAATCCTCTCTTAAAAAAAGGATGACATGTTGTGAAGTATTTTAACCGGGTTACCTGGTTAAACGACGTTAAATTTAAAAATCTAACCTCAAAAATAGGATATAAAAAAAGTGGACAGTTTCTTTTTTCGTCGAGTGGACGGATCCTAAGGGCAAAGCAAATCGCATTAAGCAACGTATTCAGATGTATATATACGTATATACATGTGCACATATACATACGTATATTATATATAGATACGCGTGTAGGCAGCGAGCGGTCGTCGAAGGCCGCGCGACCCACGGATTTTCGCTACCTGTGGGTGCAGCTCGTGGTGTCGCGCGCATTTCTCTCGGCTCTCTTGGTCTCGTGTCGTTATAACACGCAACAATGACATTCGCAATGGCGACCAGAAAAGAGGAAGTTCTTATTTATCGACGCCCTTTTCTTTTTATATGCTGTTTGAGTTACTGAAGAATCCCGCAGAAGGATGTTGCGAATATAGGAGTCCGGATTTTTTTTTATTTGAACAAATCAAATTTTTTGTTAATATATATAATATTCAAAATTTGCTATTCTGACAAATAAATAGATTAAATCCGATCAACTACGGGACGTTGGTTAAAAATATCTGCATTGCAAACATAGTACACCTACAATTTATCTCGCAAACTCCCATTTATCTAAGTCTCCCGTCAGTAGTAGAAGTATATTAATACTTAACTAGAAATCTCGCATTTTTAGACCGCAGCTGTTAACAATGATACCACACGAGCGCACAATACGCACCCAGATATAACCATCGGCTAGTACCCCTATAGTAATGCCAACAGGCGGTTTTTTTACATGATCAAACTATCCGCTATCGTTTTTTGAACCGTCAAAATCGTTTTTAAAATGTAATGAGACGGTCTTTTTTCAAACAATCCTGTCACAAGACGGTCATAAACAAATGAGTCTCCCCTCTACTTATACTAGCAAAATCCAGTGCGCTCACTTTTCTCTTTCTGCTATTTATTCATTTTATTATTTATTTATTACTTATTTATCCCTTATATTATTTATTTTTTTTATTTTATTTTCATTTTATTTGTACTAATTATTCATGACTTATTTTTGAGGTTAGAAATTTTGAATTTGGGCGCCATACTGGATATCGCCATATTCATCCACGAACCAATCATATTCACGTTTTCGAAGCTTCATAACATCCAGTCATCTCTTTTTTAAGAGACCATTATTATTCATGACTCATTTTTGAGATTAGAAATTTTGAATTTGGGCGCCATACTGGATATTGCCATATTGATCCAGGAACCATCATATTCACGTTTTCTAGGCTTCACAACATCCGGTCATATCTTTTTTAAGAGAGGATTATTATTCACGACTCATTTTTGAGGTTAGAAATTTTGAATTTGCGCGCCATACTGAATATCGCCATATTGATCAACGAACCCATCATATTCACGTTTTCGAGACTTCATAACGTCCGGTCATCTCTCTTTTAAGAGGATCACCTACGTAAATGAAAGAAGACGGTCTTTATATTTTTGACAGTCATTCTTTTTTTATAAATTGTAAAAATTTACAAAAAAATGTATCGTAAAAATTGGAGTGGTCCGGTGACCGTCCCAAAATTCGTGACACGGACCTTTTACACTACTCGTCCCGTAGTATATTTTGAAAATGATTTCCAAAGTTTCAACAGCTGTTCGAAGTATACTTATAATACCGGACCTAATTTATGCATTTGTCCGGTTCGCTTTTTTTTCGCGTATACGAACCTCGGCGGAATCAGCAGCCCGGAGAACGTATACCGGTCTGCTCGCGACGAAAAGCGAGTCACGGCTCGGCGGAATATCATTTGCGCGCGAACCTCGTCGCAAATGAAATGTCGCCCCGGTATGTGAAATATGCCCCGGCGTTAAACCGAATCTTATACCTCGGCGCGCTGGAAAATGAGCTAATTGGCCGCGTGATTTATACCAACTGGTCGACTTTTTTTTTATTTTATTTTTTCGTTCCTCATCTCGGCACCCGAGCGCAATCGATCTGGCGACCGATACGCACCGGCCGGCGACAATGCAAATGAAGATCTGCTTGGCGCTCGCGGGCCGGTGATTATGTATCCGCGATCGTGAAAAACAAGGTGAAGGTAAAATTTGCGCGGAGCTAGAGAAAAAAAAGGGAGGTAATTGTACGCCATTTGGATGCAGTTACGTGCAGTTTGCGCTGATTGGGTAACGATCGACGTATGAGTAATGTGCAGTAAATGTCCTGAGTTTGTTTCTTTTCGGTTGGCGTCCGCGTGTATATGTACATATATATGTGTGCTGAAAGGGGGATAGTGTGATTATGATATTATAAAATAATTATGAAACGCACTCGACAGATTTAAATTATGTTAATTCACTTTCGTTCGTGAAAGTGACTGTTTCCACGTAAATTTTTCTGCCGTTTATGTAATACGCGCCTGTCGTTTATTAAGTCCGCTTTTAATATGTCCGTCGCTTTTTTTTCCACCACTGTATATACATATACAAAAACTGGTTTTATTTCTACGTTCGGGCGTAAAATGTTTAATCAATATCTTATCGGAGTGTGTTTCTCGAAAATTATATATTACGCTAATTTTGAAATACGCTAATGCGAGGTTTTCAATTAAAAATTTGGATATCTAATGCAACCGTAAAGAGGGTAATTGGCGACAATAATAAAAAATCGAAAAATAATAGATTTTTAACAACTGAGGCTCAATACAAGAGCAAATGTGCACACGATTTTTAAGTCAATGTTGCCTGACAAAAAGAAATGAAAGAATCAAATGGACTCGAGAAAGTGTGCATCCGAAACGTCGTGCATAGAAAAATGAAGCAACCAGTTCTTCGACCGTAAAATTTATATAATTAGCCAAGAAAAAAAAGGGGGCGGCAATCGTAATCATATACGAAAAGTAGAAAATTGCCGCTTTCAGTTTCCGCTGGAAATGTTCCTTTAGCAAGAAATCAGCTTAATTAAACGGCAGTTCACAATCAATTATTACAACACGGGAAGTGTGTATGATGCATCGGGGCGGCCGCGGAGCGAAACGCACGCCAGAGTGCACCTTTCCTCTTTTATTTAATTTAATTTTTTTTTTTTTTACCAAACCGACTTTCACGTTCTCGTAATATCATAATAATTAGCAGAGCAAGCGGAGCGGCGTTCTTATTGTTTTCGCGCGACCGCTTCCCCATTAAGAGCGGCGCCTTTTTTCCGCGCCGTTATATACATTGCCGCGCTAACGAGACAGCGAGCCGCTACAGACACACTATTCCCGCCGCGCGGGAAATTCCCGAAAGCAGAGCAATTAAGCGGATCGGGCCCCGTTGGCCATCAGATCCCTATCAGCCTGAATCTCCTCTCCCCTCGTTTCTTCTGTAATGCAGAAAAAAAGAAGAAAAAATTAGCACACTGCAAGAAAGGTCAGTAATCACAACTAACTATTTGTTGTTTCAACTGATATTTATTTGTTTCAACTAAAATTTGGTTGAAACAAGTAAATTTTGGTTGAAACAAGCAAATACTAATTAAAACAAGTAATGGTTAGTTATCACTACTGATATTTTTTCTCAGTGCACAGTGACTCTCTCAGTGGGTACATCTTATCGCAAAAGCGACAACAATAAGGCGAGCGTCGCAGAGGAGGACTCGGTTGAGAGGATATCCTAGCCGAAGTCCTGGTTCTGAAGATCTTGAGGACCGATCTTCCATGAGATGAGAAGAGGAACGGACATAACACTAACCCAACCCCATTGATCTGGTTGTCTAAGAGCCTAGAGTCATCAACTATCCGAAAAGGAGGCTTTGTGTTGAGAGGTCATATATTAAGTTGTCTAACGAAGAAAAGCACCATATCTTTCAAAAAAAGACCTATTTTATTTTTTATTTATTTTTAGCGCACTGAAGTTAAATAAATTCAGTAAAGTAAAATATACTAGACGGACGCCAAGTTCTCTTGCAGGTAGCGCGCGCGGACTACAATCAGCAGATCAGCCGCGAGACGAGATCCCGAATTCAGTAGAAACATAAGGTAAAGTACCCAATATCTGGACATAAGATAAAGTACCCAATATCTCGACATAAGGTAAAGTACCCAATATCTGGACATAAGGTAAAGTACCCAATACCTGGACATAAGGTAAATTATACCCAATATCTGGACATAAGCTAAAGTACCCAATATCTGGACTTAAGGTAAGGAACCAATACCTAGATATAAGGAAAATTACCCAATATCTGGACATAAGCTACAGTACCCAATATCTGGACATAAGCTAAAGTACCCAATATCTGGACTTAAGCTAAAGTACTCAATATCTGGACATAAGGTTAAGTACCTAATATTTAGACATAAGGTAAAGTACCCAAAATCTGGACTCTTTTGGAGACTAATCATAAACAAATGGCAAGTTCAAAACTAAGAAACAAAATGTTTGAAAAATTAAAGTTGGACACCCTAGTTTCGAGCAAGGAGCTATAAAGATGGACAGTAACAGACCCTTACACCTGGACAATCCTTTTTTGCGCTTGAAAATGCATGTCCGACTTTCACGTATAGCAATCTGAGAGGAACCCAATTAACGTTGGACACATAGATTTAACTGCATACATAACCTTAAAAAGTTTTTTTGTCTTTTACCATCAATCCAAATAGTAAATTCATAAAATATTGACGCAATTCCATAGTTAATATCACAAACAATGCTAAAGAAGAAATCCTTTTACCGTGTCATTTATTTTTTGTGGTTATTTTATATCGTCCATCTTTCAGTCCCATTTTGCACAATGTCCAAGTAATGGGTACTTTACCTCAAGTGGGGCTATCTAACAACAACCCCAATTTAAGCTGTTGTGCTAAATTTCTTTCAGTGCATTAATCGTCGTTATTTTTTGTTGTCCATCTTTCGGTCCCATTTTGCAGAATATCCAGATATTGTGGGTACTTTACCTTCACGGTGAGAAAAAATTATTTCTATTTACACATACCTAAGAAGTTATTTTAACGTACGAATTCTCACGTAGCTCCGATCGAATTCTCATGTACAAAGAACATGAAAGTTTAGCAGTTTTTATTGAAGTAGACTCTACTACGTATGACTTGATTTTATTCAGTAAAAACTACTGAACAATCACGTTAGTGTCACTGAACCTAACCTTCATACCTCTACTGAGTGATGTTATGTACAAAGTACCTAATCTTCAAGTAGACCTTACTGATTTCTTTTCTCCTTGTTAGGTGGCGCTATCTAACAACCCTGATTGAAGCCGCTGTGCTAAATTTCTTTCAGTGCATTGATCGGCGATCAATGAAGCGCGTCGAGTGCGCACGATATCGCCGGTGCGTTTTTCGGGGCCGTTTAGGCGGGCATATCGCTCTCACGGATTATCTCGCGCGCCGAGCGCCCAGAGTGAGAGAGAGGGAGGCAGAGAGGCTGATTATCTGGAGGGTCCGATCTTTCGAGCGGCTCGCGGGAGAGACGTAGGTGCACTCACACTTGCCGCGATGACGCGCGCAGATTTCGCTCGCGCGCGGATTCGTCAGCGCGGCGAAAAAGACCGCGGCTTTTCGTTTCGTAACGGGGCCGCCGGCAAAAGTCCGTTACGTCCCGGCGCCCTCTGGCACATTTCGCTGCCTTTTCTTTTTCGAGGCAGCATATCGCGTGCTACGTGCACGCATTTTTTTTTCGCGCACGGGTTCCTATTTTCCGGCGTTCGTTGGCCGCGGCTGCCTCGCGGGTGTGTATCGTGGGTGGCTTGGAAAAGAGGTAGACGTTTGGAGATTTGGCGGAGATCGTTATAAGGTTTATTTTCTTTTCAAAGTTGCTAGAGCCAAAGAGTTTAAAATTTTTGAAGAAATAATTAACATTTTAATGGACTGTTATTACATATGCTTTGAAATAAAAATTTCTATTTTCAACATAATATTGGTAATTCTAAGATGTTTTGTAAATTTTTCATTACATTGGAAAATTAAAGAATTTTCAGAATTATTATTAAACTTACAATGTGTTTGAGTGTATACTTTAAAATGTAGTTTTCACATTCTCATAATATTTAATATTTTCTAAATACATTGTATAAAACCAATTATTTTTTTTAATACCTGTGCAGGTGCATCGTTTAACAATGTTATATCGTTTTTTTATGACGGTGTTCTCATAATCATTATTCTAAAAATCTTTTACCGTGAAATTTTACGAGCCCAATATTTTCAAAATAATTTTTTTTTTTTTTTAATACTTCCCTAAGCAAACAAAACTACCATAAAAATAAAATAAAACTAATACCTATGTGATTTAATTCCTTCAACGTTCGCGTAATTAGTGCACCAGAAAATAATATATTTGTACTCGAAGAAGTACTTAAGAGCTAACGGAATTCCGAAGTACAAGGCCTACCATTCATAAAAAAAAATTTTAATTGAAAAGAAGAAAAAAAAAAGAATCGCAAACTTTTCTAATAGAACAATGCCATTACAGATAATTAGCCGATAGGCCATTCATCATTACATTACCTCAGGACAGCAAAAAAAAAAAAGTTCAATTATAAGCTCATTCAATTTAGCGAAATCTATGTGGGGAGGCCATTAGTGAAATCCAATTAAAGCCAGTTTTCATTTCATCGCGGACCGCGCGGCGAAGGAGAGAAGTCCATAGAGCCTTCGCGCGCCGGCCAGCGGGGCAATAAATCCGCGCGAACGGTAGTAGATCAACCGCTACTCGACCTGTCGAACCTAACGCTACCGCTTCTCAATGGATTTTAAAGAAAAAAATCCCCCGGAAAGCGCCTAATTCAATTACTTAACGAGAGAATGAGAAGGAAAAGGAAGTTCGAGGATGCTTCGGGTGTACGGGCCGCGGCATCGGTAATAGCAGAGCCGCGCGAATGCCTTCTCAAAACAGCTAAATTGCTTATTTTGATAGTACTGTGTCATTCAAATTCTAATTCACAGTTTCATTCGCGGAGATTTACCTTTTCATTGTGTCGACTCCATTATTTTCGCCTGATGGCTAATGATATTGGAAAAGTCAACAGTTCTTTTTTTTTGTGCATGATTTTAAGAGTTTTATCTGGGGAATGTGGACTCGCTGGGAAACTTCTCTAATTGCAAGAATTTGAATAATTTTTGGAAATATTTATCTTTAAATAACAAAGAGAATGCCGAGAGGTCTCTAACCCTGTTTTTCAATAATCCGTTAAATAGTGTTTTTTAAACTTTTTTGCATAAAAAAAAAAAACAGGCTCAATCTATTTTCAATAAACTATTGTAATCTTGTAACGAAAAAAAAATGACTTTTAAATCCCGGTGAGAAGCAAAAAAAAAAAAAAAGAATTCAATTATCCATTGCGATGAAAAATGCGATTAAACATAAGCATGAAAAAACAAAAGTACTCAAGCATTCTGCTTCACCCAATTCATGCTTCGGGCAGACAGGCAGCCTCCAGAGTACGGAGGATCCGCGTCACGAAGTTTAAATCGCTTTGCGCGCGGCGGCTATGCGCTTATACTTCGCGCTTCATCCCGATATATTTTATTGACGCCCTCCGTCGGGGCTCACCATCGGAAGAATCTTTCTGGGAGCACTTATTAAATAAAGCAATTCCGCGAACGCGATCTTCTCTCTCTGTCTCTCCCTGTCTCTCATTCTCTCACTCTCTCTCTCTCAAAAAGTTTTATCTCTCTCAGTCTATCATCCTCTCTCTTTCTGTCTTTCATCCTCTCTCTCTCTCTCAGTCTCTCATCCTCTCTCTATCAGTCTCTCATTCATTCTCTCTCTCTCTCTCTCTCTCTCTTTCTCTCTCTGTATATTTCTCTCTGCCTTTCTCTGTCTGATCGATTTCACCGACGATACAACCTGCGCCGTGTACTTGCCGATCGTTCCTGCTAAGCTCCGCGTCGGGCCGCCACGAAATTGTGTTTGTATAACAGTACACCATTTATACGTGCGAAAAGCTCGCTCGTGGCTTCTCTCGTTGCCGGCCGATGGGAGACAGTATTTATTAGCCTTAGCTCGGGAGAGACTGTATTATTATCGACAGGTAGCTCACCGTAATTGGTGGATTTTCAATTTTTGAAGGGATGTGTACTTTATAGCACTCGGTCGAGCGGAAGAAAGGATATTTTTACACGAATCGTGCACAGTATGTACAGTTTTAGCGACAGCAATTTTATCAGTGACATAAAAAGACGGTCTTTTCACAAGTGATCATGTGACACCGTCTTGGGGAACCAAATTCAAATTTTCGATCTCGGCTGTCGTAGGGATCTCTAATGAAAAAGTCACATGATCATCACGTGATCCTCACATAAAGATCACATGTGGATCACGTCATTTTCATATGATAATCGTGTGAGATTTTGCTGCAATAATCGAACGATGATCATGTGAATTTTTTCAGTAGGGGTCTACAGTGGCCGAGATAGAATACTTGAATTCGCCATGCTTGGCCGTCGTAGGGGTCCTTACTGAAAAAAGTCACACGATCATCACGTGATCTTCACATAAAGATCACATGCGGATCACATGATTGTCATATAATAATAATGTGAGATTTTGCTGCGATAATTGAGTGATTATCATGTGACTTTTTTCAGTAGGGATTTACAGTGGCCGAGATCGAAAATTTGAATTCCGCGTACTCGGCAGGCGTAGGGGTCTACGAGATTGAAAATTGAACCTCGTTGAATCCGGCCGCCGTCGAGACCTACAGGTGCATTAATGCCGCGAATTCCTCTCACCTATTATCTCTTAAACATTTTGCAGCTGCTATTCATGGCTCCATCAGTTACGCAATGAATTATTTTTTGTTTGCCACATTGAAAAATTATTTTGAATATTGCACCTACCGCATTGATCGGATTTTCATTCTTCGAGCGTAATAAATAAAGCTGAATTCTTACCTGAAACAAAAAAATAAAAAGATTTTATTAACCACTTGTAAGTATAATAAAATATATAAGAGTTTCATAAAATTAATTTATCGCCTCAATAACAGTAAATTTTTTTTTTTACTATACAAAAACCCGACTTTCATATAGCAAACTCCTCGTTAAATTTAAATCTGACCTTACGAAAACAGTCGCAAAGCGTCACTCTCAAAACCGTCGATTCATAAATCACGCAGGTGTACATATCTCACCCACACGAAATCAGCGTATACACATTTTCGCGCTGAAAACGAAGTGGCGCAAGTAGCATTCCGCAGCTCGTTAGCAGCGCGCGCGCAGCACCAAATAAGTATAATCAAAGGCGCTTTCTAGCCTCGAATCTCCCCCGCTTACTTACACTGAGAAAAGAACATTTTTAGTTCAAACTTAATTTAAATTTTCAAATTTAATATACTGATAATGATGAGAAATATTTTCTGTTAGGTGACACTTATATGCGTATCTTAACACCATCCCCTGTGTAATGAGGCACGCAATCCCTGGTAAAAACTTTGCCGAGTTTCTCAGCAGAATTTACCTAGAATTTTCAAATATCGGCAGATTTCAACGAACGGATCTACCGGGAAACCCTATGTGTGGTCATATGCATTTTATGTCGTTCTGAGTAGAAACCATGCAAGAATATGTATAGATATATAGAACTGTAGGAAATCACGCGACTCGTTCAGAAGTAGCGTCACCTATGGACTACATCCAAAATCACCTTTGAGCAGTTTGAGGTTAGATTCTGCTTATAATGATGCATGCATTATAGCTAAATAAGCTTGTACTTGAAAGCCAATAAAAATAAATTATCATTACCTCCCCTGTATACACGCGGCAGTCTATTGATGGGATCTGACATAGGGGCGTAGCAGGTGGGAAGTTTCCGATATATTTAAACACGTGGTATAGCTTTAGCCAATCACGTTCGAGAACAGGATGGGTAGAATTATTTAGATGTTATGTCGTCAGAGGGACATCGCTCTATGTCAAATCCCAATATTCAACGCGAATATATTACTGTATACATCGCGCCGCTGCTGCTCAGCTAATTTTAATTCGCGCGCCACCGCCAGGTGCGCCGGGATACCCGCAAGACAATTTAACGTCCATGTAGTATATAAGGATCCGGTGTCACGACTGTAGGCAACGATTCGTCTTTCTTAGCAGTATTGCCACCATGACATAGCTATAGTGAAATAAAGCGATTTTTTGTGTCAATGGAATCTTCTTTCATCGATTCTCGTTTTTAACTATTGATTTCCTAACTCTTCCCATCCTTACTTCTTCTACCACTAGTTTATTACTATTTTCTCTCAGTTCACGTACCATTAATCCCTGGCGAAATACAGGCATATCTGGTCTCCCCTTTCACGCATGTAAATGCACTGCTTAGCCGCAATTTGTAGCGAGCCACCGCGATAACGACGTTCGGGCCTTTGAAAATTTGTCCGGGCGGATTGCGCAAGCGCGCCAGTGCACACCGGCTTTCCCGCGCGATAAATAACATCCGCGAGCCTATAGCGGCATTCCGCTAATGCAGAGGCCTGTCGGCCGATTATCGCCGTGAGGGAAAGGGGGCGCCGGCCGGTGCACGCCGCGCATTGTGACAGGTTAATCGAGATGGAGAAAGGATGAAAAAAAATGAATAATAAAAAATAAAAAAAAAAATTGTGGCGCCGGGACAAGTTGGCCCGGCTTAATTGTAATGGTCTTTTGCAAGGAGGGCCACGATTGCAGTCGAGTGTTCCCATAATTATTTTACTATGCCTTGATTCATAAATATTTCATGAGGTGCTCCTTTTTTTCTTTCTCCTCCTTTCATATCGCGATTAGAAGTTTTATGGGCTAATCGCGAATTAAGTTGCAGCTTCCATAATAGCCGCTTTGATGAAAATGGGCGCCGGTGAAACAGAAGTATCGGCGACGTGGTTATATCGTGTTCAGCTCGTTATACAAATCGTACTGTGTTTTTATTCATTATGCCGGAACTTAGTGTGAGTATGTATGAATGCATATACTTTCAGTGAACGATTTTACTTTTAGCGTTGTAATTTTCCGGTTTAATGAACGTATTAAATATTTTCCCAGGCGTTGCCTTCGCGTGCATCGCTAAAAGAAATTCATAATTCTTCGAGTTTATAGAAGATTCGAGGGTTTCTTATGCCTCGATCAAATTCCTGCCGAGCCACAGATTTGCCAAATATTTTATCTCAAGGAAACGAAGCTCGAAGGTTAATAAAAAAAAAATAAGTAAAATACGTTTTCCCACACGCTCGACTACTAAAGATCGATCTTTCAATACTTCGTATAAAAAATTCAGTACAATGAATGTTCGGAAATTCTTATTCTAATTTCCTAAATTAATACCGCATTTAGCTACTACATTTACAAATTTAAGGAGGTTCTAGTGGAACGTTGTAAGTCAATATGGAGTTACTGCTGTAGCTTGACTTTCGCAGTTCATGTATATAGATATACAAGTCCGTAGTATTTCAAACGAGCGCATATTCTAACCTTCTAGTAGCAGACGAAAAACACATTTTTATGTAATTATTAATTAATTGTTAATATTGCAAGTACCCTTGCAGTATTTTGAAAATCAATTCACATTCCTAAGATGTATATACATCAAATAAAAAATTCTCGATTAAATCTTACCGTCAATCGCATTACAAAATGTAAATAAGTGCGTCGAAAGTGCATTTTCCTATAAGAACCCGTACTAAAAAGTAAAAAAATTAAACATTTATTACTCAGCTCATAGATACCCAAACTTTTCCAAAAATGTACATCGACGTTTATGGGATAAAATTTGACCTTCGTACCGATTTTCAGAATTTTCTTACCGTTATTTCTATTTACACTAGAACCTCCTTTAAGGGGGTCTGAAAGCCAATGAAAAATTCAAATTTCGCGCTACAAAATAGCAGACGAAAATACAACTAATTTACTTATAACAATTATTAAAAACAAAATTATGAAAAACTAGGAGTTA
>JAWWEP010018988.1:5496-17286 GCA_035582995.1 Sycophila quercilanae | reverse complement strand
AATCGTATAATTACATTAAAGTTTTATAGTCAATTAATGCTTTAACTTTAAAATTAGTCTAAAATTTTATGTTACTATAAATTAATTAACCGAAATTAATAAAATAAAATTTTATACCACAATTTTGATGCTACTGCCACGGAGATTTCCAAGCTTTCGGTGGACTGAAGTTTCTTGCTGTGTGTCTTCATGGCGTCGGGGTACTAGTTTGAATGGAATGGATGCGATGGAAATTGCATTTCTTGAATAAGATTGTGTTGACCAGCGCTAATGAATTTAGGAAACTTTCGGCGGTAACACGGCTTGAAGTGTTGATAAAGCGGTGGGGTATTCTCAGGTTTGCTTGAGAAAGTAGGCGCCGCGTAGTTGTATATTATTCCCAGTTAACTCGGGATACACAGAGCATATGTTGCTTCGTTAAAACAAACCGATGAAATGGTCTATTGCAATAATAATCGCGTACTGCTCGTACCTTATTTCAATAACACGCATTTATATTGTCAAAAAAGCACTGACTTTGTGATGACCATTCCATGCCCGCGCGAAAAGGAAATTAATTTACTCGCATTGCGCACTTTATTATTAACAATTACTTTTTTTAATTACATATATATTTTTTTTTTTTTATCAGTTTTTCTCTTCTTCCTTTTGTAAGAGAAAATATACGTTGTAATTTCTGAACAATTAAATTTAAGCAGGTTCTACGGTACGTAATTAGTTAGAATAATTTCTATATACACTAATTTATGAGTATCGTTGTTATGTTGCACTTCCGAGTATAATACGACTTAAGCTACTATTTATATTGATTGATCTTCCTGAGATAATGAATGAAGCCTTACAAAATAATTTACAGTTTATTAGTTATTTACATGTCTGTAATTTTCAATAAATTATCAACTAATTTCTTCAATTTTCGTGATATAAGGGTTACTCTCAATAAGATACAATGTTATACGAAAGAAAATAGAAATATTTTTTCTCCTTTCGTGTAGAGTGAAAGAGTACACCATATCTTTAAAAAAATTCAATCTATCGAAGTGAAATAAGTCATTTTGCTCTTGTAAAGTGATTATTTCACTCTACTAAAGAAACTTTCAAATTTAACTCAATAAATGAATTAATTCTAGAATGACTCAAAAAAAAAAAGTGAGCGAAATTTCACTCTAGCCATTTAAGCGTGTAAATTTTCTTACAAACCTTCTTCCCAGTGAAGCAGCAATATTTTAAGGCTACATCGCTGCACGTACCCGAAGATCGTCGCAGGCCCGATATGAAGCAATCAAGGGACATTTATGCAAATCGCCACTCGCCCGAAGTAAGTTGAATTCATCCCTCGAACGGGCGGCGCTACAATTGAATATCGAATGCTTCCTTGATTGCCAGTCGGCGGAGCCTGGGCTGCTCTCAGTCCCCCAACGGTGAGCGACGTCAGCTGCATCGTCGCCGCAAGTCTCGCGCCCGAGAGACTCCCGGAGACAAACGAAAGCCCGAAATGAAACGAGGCGAAACAGACACTCGGGCCGATGTCTGCCAAGTGCCGGTGCGCGTCAAACGGCGACGAATTCCGCCTGTCGATATTTAAATTCCGCACGCCGGGACGCGGAAAAACGCGCGCTTCTCTTCGCCCAGACTTTGATCCTCGCTCAAGTAATTACATTCTTTTGGCAGTGCTCGTGAGAAGAAGCGCGGAGAGTGAAAGTCGCGAGTGTCGTCGGTGCCCGGAAGGTCGATGAGGGGAAAAAGGCGCGGAAACGGAAAAAAGCTCGGGGCGAATCGTGACTGGCCTGCTTTATGCGTGGCGCACCCAGTCTGACTACAGCCGTCCTCGAATCACTGAAAATAAAAAGGAGCGCAGGGGG
This sequence comes from Sycophila quercilanae, assembly GCA_035582995.1. NCBI lineage: Eukaryota > Metazoa > Arthropoda > Insecta > Hymenoptera > Eurytomidae > Sycophila > Sycophila quercilanae. The sequence continues at coordinate 15,424 of JAWWEP010018988.1, read as the reverse complement.
AGGGGGGCGTTTAATCGCATTTCTGGCCTTTTGGCCTCTTTGAAGGAAGATCCGCTCCCATTAAGCTCGCGTTATTAATTTCTTTTAGTCCGGGGGATTATTGCATAGACGAGCTTGGAAAATTCTTTGACGGATTTATTTATTTCCAAGTTTTACCGTAGCTTTGCAATTTAGGAGAAAATGTGGTCTCTCCTTTTTTTCCGTCATATATATTTATCCTCCTTTTAGGTGGCATTTAATATGAATGAAATGGCTTCTTTTACGACTGCGCTATTTTTTTAATTTGACAATGATAAGAATATTCATCCTCGGACTTTTGAAAAGCGACGATATATCGCCGAATAAATCTATTGTTAATTAAAATGATATTTTCTAATTTAATGATCCAGTGGAAGGACAAAATGAAATATACTCATGGAGAGAATAGTCCTGAAAGATATAGTGTAGGAAGGTATTAACTTTACGTCTGTCGAAAGGCTTAAACGTCTATATAGGTAGTTACCTATACATTCGCTAACTTCAAAATGAACTTGAGGAGCTTAAAATACACACTAAATTATATCGCCTTCGCGTGTTTCTTAATATCCGCAATAGCATTTTTATGATTCTCTAAAATCGACACGACGACAGTCAGCCTTAAATCCTCGCATCTTGTACATTTAATTATTTACTAATTAACAAAAGTTTTGCGCCACTGGAAAAATTAACATTTTACATTTTGCCTCGCGCACATCGCTTAGAGAGCCGTAGATTAGCGAGAGTAAAGTTAAAGAAATAAAAATTAGCATCCCGGATCACTACTCGGCGTCAAAAGATAGTCGGTAAAATTTTCATTAAACTTATCGCAGACGCGCGGCGGGTCGAAGTTTTCCGTGCCTTTGCAATAATTGCGCACGTAGGTGTCGGTGGCTCGAGAGTTTCGCAGCTGCAGTTTAGGAGGGAGGAAAGTCTCCCCCAGGCGCGACGGAGACGCTCCTTTTCCCTGGAGTGGCGAAGATGCACGCGGCGTTTGTTCGTCGGCGATATACCCGATGGTTAGCCGCGTCGCTCGCCCTTTTTGCATAATTCCGACGATTTAGGCGAGCCCGAGACTGCTCCGCGCCAAAAGGATGTTCGGCGTGAAATTATACCGGCTCCGGCGGCGCTGGCTAAATGAAATTGCCATCATAACTGGTAGCCCGGGCTAATTAAGTTTTTACGCTATAATTTCGGTGCAGGGGATTATTTTATCTTTGAAATTAGAAAAATTTTCATTTGCAGAGGGAATAACAAAGCGGAGCGTCGTTTTTTTTTTCCCTCCTCGACCGGACGGCCTTTAAACACTGAATTATGCGCGCGGCCTATTTTACTTAATGAAAATAATTATTAATTGGAATAAACACAAGGGCTCGGACCGCTGTACATTTATTGCACTGGAGTTTATTTTACTTTCAAATCGGCGGATTTCATTAGTTGCGTGCGGACTTTAATTGATTGGGCGCACGCACCGAACCTACTTTTTGTATCCATAGTAATTATACAATTTTTTTAATAATAATAAATTTTATTGCTATTATGTTTTTCATCGTAAATTATACCGAATGAGTATACAGTTCATTATACTTCTTACATCAGATTTTACTTATAGAATAAGTGAAATAAATTGTTTCACTCATAGTATATAAATAAGTTGATTAGAATCTTTTAATAACAATGAATTTCATTGTTAGTGTTTCTCATTATAGAGAATATACGGAATGACTATACAATTCATATTTTTTTAGGTCATCATAGCTATTACTTGAAATAAGTGAAATAAATTGTTAAAAAAAAAATTTTACCGAGGTATTTATCCCAACGTAAAAATCGATTATATGGCCTTCTTAAGCTCATCGTACTGCCCACAGTTCGGTCGATTTATTAAAGTATCGCACCGAAAGCAGATTGCAGCGTCGAGACGCGCGTAGATCGTCGGAGGCGACGCGAGCCTCCCGTAAATCACAGAGAAACGTATATACGCAGAGCAATCTTACGGCCAATATCTTCGTTAACGACGAGACGAGATCTCGGACCTGCTTTCGAAGACCTTGATGTTTTATTTTTTCGTAGAAATGTTTCGTCGTAAAACATTTCCTGCTTCTACACTGGCAAAAATGGTTTCTTGGTCTTAGTAGATAAATCCACTTAAGCATTGTCTACCTACTTAATTTTAAAATGAATCTATTTTTTTAATTTGAATTCAACTTATTTATAAATAAAATTGCAGAACATGTCTGCATCAGTATAATTCTCAATATGTTTACCGTAAGAATAGAATCCGCTAAATTTTATTGCAAATACATTAATTCTGCTAGTATTTTTGTACTAATTAGAGATTTTTTTGTTCGTTCAATACTTCTAAATTTTTATGATATTAAATGAAAACTAATTGTTAATGAATCAATTTAAAATTTATCATATATATCTATAATAATATTAAAAAACGTTTGTAGAAAACATTCATTATTTAAGAATTTAAAATACGTATATCTGCACATTTTCTAATTATTATTCGAAATCAATAGTGATATTCGAAGACGATAATTCACTTATTAAGGAACAATCTAAAACTGGAATATATAGGAACCGCATGAAAAATTCGCACGTTCGAATAATCGTCGTACTAAGATTTTATTAAAGAACAATACGAAATCGGAGTAGGAATCTCGTGAAAAATTCCCATGACCAAATAATTATCATATCGCGATAAGATTTTTTTATTAAAGAATAATTTGAAAACAAATCAGCGACCTCGCGAAAAATTCTCACGACCGAATAATCATCGTATATCATGCTACGATTTTTTTTTATTAAAGCACCATTCGAAACAAAATAGGAACCTCGTGAAAAATTCTCACGACGGAATAATTATAAAATGATCGTGTCATTAAATAAAATAACAATAATAATAATAAAAAAAATTAACGATACATTCTTAAAGCACACCAGTGAAACGAATGCAGAGGCTCGGGGACGCGAATCGCGACTTGCTCCCTGAAAGATTGATGAAAGATTTTGTAAGCGAAAAACGGCATAAGGCAGTACTAGTAGCATCCGCATAAAAATTCAAGACTGCGCGTTTCGTCAAAAATGGAGCGCGCGCGGAAAACGGGACAAATAAAAACTGTCGAAAAAAAAAAACAAACGACGCTGGGGCAGGGGGGAGGGGAGAGGGCTTCGGAGACTAACAAAAAAAAGGTCGGGAAAACGAGTATAAAAGCTAAAGCGAGTCCGGGGAAAAGTGATAAAGAAAAAGTCGAAGCTCGCTAGGTGGGGGTAGACGAGCCCTTTGCGAATTGTAAGAGAGCGAGATTGACGTGAGCATATCCGCTGGCGTGGCTGCTCAATAAAACAGGCGAAACAAAAAGCCAGCGTAAAACATCGGTTAAAAGTTTCATGCGCGCAGATGCGCCGAGAGCGGAGCAGAAGCCATGCAGCGGGCGTACCATCGCTCTTTCTTCAATCTCGAGCCGTGGGGGGGACTTTGGCATGCAAAATTTTCAGCGCCGCCAGCCGAAGGCCTCGTCGGCGTGCCTCGCCTAGCCCACGTCGTCACTCTCGACTCGCGGGATATCCCGGACTACGGTATTAAATACAAATGCAAGAGGGCGTCTTGTCTTTCTTTTTTCTTTTCAGCCTGCGGTGGAGTCAAGTCGACCAAGAGGGACGCGAGCATCAATCTTTGCGGTTTTCAGGGGAATTATGGACGGCTCTCAGAAATGATGAATTTCCTTCCAGAAGAGGCGACTTGGACTTTGGGAATTGTCAGCATAAATGAATTTCAAGGAAGTGTTTTGGATTTTTTATTATGCGGAGTCCCTACTGACTCTTGTCGCTGCTTAGGTAGGGTTCATCTTAAAAAAAGTAGAAAAATAATTCTTTAATTCTTAACATACATTTGTACACCGAAAAAAAAAGTAATTCTTACTGTTTCGCAACAGTAATGTCTTGCTAGACTAGAAAAAGTAGATACTGCTTTGCAAAATTAGTAAAATTAATATTTTGTACAGTAGAAATAACAGTTTACTTCCCAACCATAAAGTAGATCTTACTTTACAGAAAAGTAGCTTTGACAGTTCTGTAAAGCAGATTCTACTGAAAACTCGGAAAGTTAAATTTACTTCTAATTTTACAGTTAAATCTACTGTGCAAACAGTAAGAACTACTTTTTATTTTTTTCGGTGTAGAAATTTAAATGTGTTTTTGTATTATAAAAGTGAAGAAAAATTTAAATTTTCAGGTTACTTTAAATTATTTCTACACAGTTAGGCTCTAAAAAGTAATAAGAATAAGGGTTTTTTTTTTATTTATGTACATTATAAACTTAGAAAGTCGTTTAATATTATTAAAACTAAATCACTTTTTAACTTGTTTGTTTTTTAATAAATTAAACCAGTACGAAAATGGTGTTTTTATGTTTAAAATTAAAAGCCTTTAAGTTGTCTAAGCGTTTTAACTACTTAGTCATTTTTCTTCATTTTTATAAAACCATAAACATATTTATAAATTTCTATAAAAGTATGTTAAAAATTAAAGAATTTTTTTTAGACTGAACCCTATTCTCAAGTAGATACATCATAACATTTTTTTTTTTTTTTTTACATGAAAAGATATGTTTATTAATTTTAAAACAATTTTAGTATTTCTTTCTGTTGCATGCATTAAAATTGCCTGCCGTATTGAAGATAATTTAATGATGGATTAAAAAATAAATAACAAAAAATTTTATTAGAAAATTTGAACGAACTGCTAAAGATTTAAAGATCACTCGCGAACTTTTAAGCAAACTGCGAAAGATAATAAAACGAGCGGTTCGATTGAATACTTAGAGAAGATACCGTTGCTCGAGTGGCGAGCAGAGTGCGGATGAGCGCTGAGCGGGCCTCAAATCTCATTCCACTTTGGAGGAAACAAAAGTAGTCGGGGAACAATGGAAGCCGGCGGTCCATTCGCAATCCCGTGGGGCCGGGACGCCCACGACTGGGAAGTGCAAGTGCGACGAAAAAGGAGCGAGGGGAGATAATGTTTCAACACCGCGCGAGCACTTTCTTCCGTAGATTTTGCCCGCCGCGGGTGCACGCCTGCAACTACCCCGTTCAGCTTCTACTACCGGCGCAACGGAATTAGCCGATAAAGAGAGAACACTTGTCGATTTGATTCTTGCTTTTTATCTTCAATTTATTTTATTTTGTTTATTTATTTGTTTTTTTTTTATTTGGATTATTTTAACGGAAAAAATTTTCTTATGCGGTAAATCTATATAAATAAATATAAATTAGTTACTATAAGAAGGGGATAGAAAATCAATATATTTTATATTGATAGATACTAAAAGATTTAATATTATTTTTAAAACTATATCTAGTGCTTGAAAAGGATAACGAACAAGTTACCGAAACGTTGCACATCGAAACAAACCTTTTTCAAAATTATCCAAGTATGAGTGCCAAGAAAATTTGACTTAAAACGTGGAATTGAATTAAATTTTGAAATAGCTCACAAAATAAAGCTCATTTCTAATTCTTAATCTGTATCTTTATCTTTAGCTTTTTTATTATATTACTTTTACGAATACTTATATTTGATTTCAGATTTGTTACAAATTATTTTTTAATTAAAATTTAAAGTGTGTATTAAAATGCAAGCTATAAAAATGAAACTGATGTCCAAGTGTGTATAATGAACAATATTGAAAATTTTAAATATTAAAGTTTTTAATTATTAAAAAATTTTTATCAATTCTCAACATTGGAAGCATTTTATAAATGTCACCTCTAATAAAGTATGAACATGAAGAAGAAATAAATTCAGACTGCCATAAATAAATTATTAAGTACGAGTATAAACACCGCCAAAAAAAGCTCTCCCGACCAGTGTTGAAATATCATATCCGATCAGCCTCGTAAATAATTACCTATCATTATTTCTAATTATTAAAAAAAATTATATTTTAAATAAATTATTGTCTCAGAAGGCATTGAAGCTTGTCGCTGTTTGAAAAAACAAAACAAAACAAAACAAAAACTCGCCCGGCCAGTCCTGAAATATCATATCCGATCAACCTCGCAAATTGCCTATCATTATTTCTAATTATTAAAAAAAAAAAAAATTATATTATGTCTCAAATAAAAACCATGTTAGAAACTCCACCTTTATTGACATATCGTCTATTCAGAATTCCATAAATAAATTATCGTTTCAGCCCCGGCATTGAAGCTTGTCACTGTTTGAAGTAGCAACAGCAGAAAAAAACAAAAAAAAAAAAAGCTCGCCCGGCCAGTCCTGAAATATCATATCCGATCAACCTCGTAAATCGCCTATCATTTACAGCTTTGCAAAGAAAGCTACAGTTTTCTCGGCGCAACAACGCCGCGTTGACTCAGCCTGTTAAACTTAATGGATTACACGCATACGTTGATTGTACGAATGTGCATAGTTATGCGGGGGGTGGCTCGCGAGCTCGTGACAAATCCAATTTTATGACCCGCCGGACAATACCATTGTCGCTCGGCTCGCGAAGCTGCGAACGGATTACCGACAGGCTGCAGACTCCCTCGATCCCCCCACCCCCTTCCCCCCACCCCCTCTTCTATGCTCGGGACGAATCTCGTAAAATACTGGCAGCCCATTCATTTTTACGGCTTATTATCGTAAGTGAGTGAGCGAGAGAGCAGCTGGGCGCATATGCCCGCTTTCTTAATCTTCTGACAAACGGCCGACGCGCGATACTGATGCCCTTATTATTTCTGCAACTTATATACCATTCGTTAGGATGCTACGAACTTATGGAAATTTCCCCGATCGTTAATTATGACGGTGAATATTTTTAATGAGTTTACTGCAGTGCTATAATAATTTTTTTTTTTTTTGTATTGCCTTATATGAATTTATGTACACTGATATTTTATGCAGAATTTTGTAATTTTATATATAAGTATTTTAACGAGGTATAAATGTCTTTTTTTTCTTTATATTCCAGTATTTTATTAATTAAATTTTTGATTAATTATACCTTATAAAATCTTCAATTTTAAATAAGCGGCAATATCCATAAGTTAATAAAATAGTCTAATACCGGTTATCACGCAACCTCTGCTCATTTAAAAACATATCTTGAAATAATTTATCATAGTCACAGTATAATTAATTCTGGTCCTATTGGTATGTAAAACTGCACTGTACTCCTTTTCAGTTTCATTTTAATTTTCCTTCGTTTTTAGTTACTTCATTTTTTTTATATTATTCGCATTACATTTAAGTCTGTCTAATAAATAAATAAATACGTAAATAAATAAAAACCGTAAAGTTGGTCTATAAGTTTATGCTAAATCTTACGAAATGATCGTCCGCGTAGTACTGACAGTAATTTTCAACTTCGGCTAAAACAACGTTATAATTTGCGACCGCGAGTCCATTCATCCAAAATTTGCACTCATAAAATGTTATCACACTGCACTGTGATAAATGTTAAACAGGTTAATACGCGGCGACGTGTAATCGGGCGAAATGCCGTGAAACCTCGTCCCATGTGTCGCTCGTCGCGCAAGACATGTAAAATGTATCATCCTGTGTGTATGGCGATATACACGCACGGAGAATAATGCAGTTTTATTGCCATTCTGTTTACACGTTTTGATGCTCATGTCCACGCCTCGTTCTCTAAGTAATTCGCATTAATATTTCTGCGACGTAATCTCTAAGCTATCAAATCTTCAGATGTCAGTGTCCATTTTTTTTTATCAATATATACGCATGAGTATTTTATTCGAGTTTTGTTATTCTGATTTTCATACTAATTTAATTACTGTAAATTTATTTTATTTTGTATATCAAAATATTCGTATTTATTTCATCATTTTTGGAACCGTTAAACTCGAATTTAACTCGAGACTGCGAAAATAAACTTTGATACATATTTACGTGCATGAATCATAATATCAATTTTCTATAAAAATGGAGATAAAAGGAGTTTCGTTTCGTGAAAGTAAAAAAAAAAATATCTTTTTTACTATAAATTTCAATTTCACAAATATCTGCTTCTTTTTTTAAAAAAAAGGATATAAACACCAAAACTAACTGCGCTTTTTATTTTCTATAATTTTTATTCTTCTCTTCCAGGTATAAATGAATGATTCAGTATAATCCAACCACAATAGGCATATTTCGATAAAAAGAAAAATAATAAAAATAAAATAAAACAGCACGTAACTCCCTTACAAAATCAAGATAAAAAAAAATGAGTAATAACAGTCCAAATGAAAATAAATGAAGTAGGTAGGCACGATTAAAAATTCATTAAAAGCCCTGCTCTCATAACTCAGCGACGAAGGGCGGTATCATCGAGTCGCCTTATCGCAGCGCCGACTCTCTCGGCCGTGTCGTTCATCAAGCGCCAAAGGCAAGTCTCTTTAATCAAGCGCAATTCAAACTAATTTGTCGCGCGCGTCAAGCCGCAGCCTCCGCGGTCGCCTCGATAATTTCCCGTTATTTTACGAAGGAGCCGCGCGATTTTCGTCGAGTCGTAAATTTTTCACGGCCGAGGGACTAGCGGGAATATTATGAGCGTCGGCATGCATTATTACGTCGCTGGAACGAGAGAGAAAGAGAGGACCGACGGCTGGGATTGAGAGAGACGGAGAGAAGCCACGGACTGCTGTGGCAGTGCTATAGCGGGAGGAGAGACTCGGACGTGAGGGTTTTACGAGAAAAATCGGGCGATCTGGGTTATAGTCCGCACGGGCCGTCGCCCACATCCGATCAGCCGTTTTATCCTGGGGAATTACCAGTTCTACTGGCGGTGGCGGTGCCGCTACCAGGAGTCGATGTGTATACGTGCGAGATTGGCCAGCAGATGCGAATAATTGAACGCTTGAATATTCGATTAGCCAAGTAGGGGAAAAGAGAGCGGATGAAACGAATAAACTGGCTAATAAGAGGGGACAGTCGAGGTTGCGGAGCTTTTTTTTTTGTTCTTGCTTTCTCCGGAAGAGAGCAGAGCGCACTCGACGAGATCGATTGATTTTTTGTCTAATTTGAAACTGAAAGAATCATGGACGGCTAAGGAGAACGGCAGGTATTCATGAGGGAATCATCCTTTCGTTTGGAAGGTGCGAGTATACTTTCGTGGATCTACGGAGACTTGCATGACACGCTGAGAAAAGAATTTATAGTTGACTCGGTGAATTCAACGATTTCAAATGCTTTTTCAATGGATGAATCTTTTGTTTTGATGACATAAGTGATTTTGATCTGACGAAATTATGAGTTTTCCCCACTTAAATGAGGTGAACGCTAAAAAAAGAATGTTTAATCGCAATTCTGTTAATTTGATCATCTTACGTAAAGGTAAAATATATGATGTTCTTGTATAACAATAACCCACAATTTTTCTGATTATTTGCGAGTAAAAGAAACACTAGATTCATAAAAGAATATAGATAAAAGTGTACAGTGACTTTCCATCTAATGATTAAATAACGTAGTCCTTAGTTGACTCTTTCTGTCTCTTTCTCTTTCGGTAGTGTCTCTTTTGAAAATAATAATTAACGTATTATATAATGATTCAACGAAGTATCTATTGATTTAATAAAAATGATCTACAAATTAAGCTAAAATCAACTATTAACCCGTGTAAAAAAAAGAGTCTTAGACTAGTTAAAGTCTTGCTAAGAAATGTCTGATACTAGTCTTGCTTAGGAGACAATGTCAGACTTTAGTCTTGCACAGTACCGATACTTTTTGCTAGAATTATTCCAAGACTTTTACTATCTTGTAAAAATCTTTATAAAAGTCTAGCCTTTTTTCAGGATTTATGTCTAGACTTTTTTTCGAGACTTTGTTAATACAAAAAAAGTCTTTGAAAACGTCTTATACGTAAACCTTTTGAAGATAATAATAGTCTTGAGTAAAG
>JAWWEP010018968.1:0-17300 GCA_035582995.1 Sycophila quercilanae | reverse complement strand
ATTATACTTTCGCCAGAAAGTTAATGTAAAAATAATAAAAGAAAAATGGTAATTATTTTTCTATTGATTACATTATTTATAAAATTACATCCCCGTATTTCACACAAAGTATAATTAGTACAATTTTGAATAAGGACTATTTTCGAAAAAAAAAAATACTTTGTATTGAAATTATTTTTAAATAATTTTCATAAATGCTAATATTGCATAAAATTATAAATACACTATATGAAGCATTTGCATTATTAAATATAATCTTCATGCGGCACTCAATTTTCAATGCATTAATCTTCCATCATTATTCAACCTGCATTTCCCGTACCAATAATAGACTAATTAAAATTCGCTCATTTCCTCTAATAACTTCGTAAATTAAAAAAAAAAAAAAACATACAAACAAAAATCAACAACCCATAAAACGTACATTAAAAAAAAAAAAAAAAACAAAAAAAAATCAACAACTCATAAAACGTAACGTACATCTAACATCAACATGCGTTTTTCATCCCGCGTCTCAAGCGCGCGATGGATGGGTACGTATCGAACACCCGCTTACGACAAAAAAAAAGTCCCTCGCGCACAGCCTCACCATTATTCGCTTTAAAACGAAACGCAGGGACAAAAAAAAAACACCCAACTTTCGTCGAGTGAGAGACCTTACGCCTCGCGCAACCTTAACGAGGCGCACAAGTGAATCATTCATCCGTGACTGAGAGAGACGGGAAAAAAGTGCGAGAGATAACGCTTGAAAATCGTTCGATGATTCTCTCGACCGGAAGCCCGAATCACCAAATCACGAGGAACAAAAAAAAACCAAAAGAGAGAGAGAGAGACAGAGAGAAAGACAAGAAGCAGGCGCGCGAACTTTCATGCCACGATAATGGAACTTCCTCCCGGCTTTCGGTAATTCATTACGAGCGCTTGTAATATAAAACGCGCGCGGAGGGGGATAAAACCAGAGGCTGGCACGCCATGAATTATTTATCGCGCGCGACGCTCCTTGCAGGCTCTCTTTCTCTCTCACGCACTCACTTTATATACATATATCGCTCTATTGCTCGTTCATTCTCTCTCTCTCTCTCTCTCTCTCTCTCTCACTCAATTTATATACATATATTGCTCTTTTGCTCGTTCTTTCTCTCTCTCTTTCTCTCTAGCTTCTCTCTCGGGAATACATTTTCTTGGAGACGCGTGGGTCGGTCGATTTTTTTTTCTCTTTCGTCTCGCGAGAGATTTAAGGCTCCTCGCGATTTGGTTTTCCGATCGCGTGGGAATAGTTAAAGCTCCGCGATGGACGGGGCGCCTTCGAGCTGAGCGGAATCCGAGAGTCGATATTGTAAAGCTACTACCGTCTTGAATTGAGGATTCAATTGGAGGGAATGAAATTTCTTGGTATTCAGTATAATATTGAACGGAAAAGCCAGGAGAGTGGCATAAAGCTTTGTCTATGGTGGCTTAACGAGGTGTCATCTCGTTGACGATAATTTAATAAACTTTTCTCTGTCCCGCGAGTCCTTTTTGTTTGTTGCTTTTTCATCGACGGCTCAAAAAAAATGCTTCGACTATTTCTCTTTTTTTTTTTAATCGTATTTGCATCTTTTGATGAATGCTATTGAATTCTTCCGTTTTGATCCTGCCACGCGAAGTATAAAAATTGATGCTCAAATTATTCTGGCAAAAAGAATTAATGAATAAATAAATTTCGATTGTATTTAAAATTTCGTCGGATTCCAATATAAGAAAACATATCGAACAAAAATATCCCAAAGAAATCGGACAATCGTTAGGTATATATGAAATATATACAAATTTATTTTTAGTTCGATTGTATATACGATTTTAACTGTATGATTGCTTTAGCTGCGCAGTCGCGGAGTTGGCTATTTATACGGATTTTCGTATTGATTTGACCGGCACTCGTTTAATTAAGCGACGCTGCATTGATTTTAATTTATGCCGATCCGGTGGGAACCTTTTCAAATGGCCCCAATTGTGTAGTGATTTAAAAATTTGTTTTTTTACTGTCAAGTTTTCCACTTTATCCATTATATCGGCTAATTACCGATGCTTTGACACTTGATGACTCAAGGGACATTTCACTGATTTTATTATTGAAAACAAACTATTCTTGCCTCTTAAAGTGTCATTAAAACTCGTTTACGTGGATTGTACTTGTCGCGGTGATCGATAACCTCAATTTCAATGCTGCCCGTAAAATAAGTGGAAATTAATCTATTAGTCATAGGATAATAATAATAAACTATATATGTATCGATAACCTCAATTTCAATGCTGCCCGTAAAATAAGTGGAAATTAATCTATTAGTGATAGGATAATAATAATAAACTATATATTTATTGGGAACAACATGCGAAAAATATGTCGGGATAAAAAAGCCTGACGCAACCGTGCAAGAATTTAACGAGAATACCGATAAGCTGCGCGATTTACGTAAAACACTCTGGATCTGATGATCTTTTATGGAAGACATGGGAATTCGTTAAATTTTATTAACTCATTTCATTAATAAGATATATATTTATTTACTCGACGCTTAGAACCACTATGGTTTCCTGCTAATCGTACGTAAACAGAAATGACAAGAAGTACTTGCTACTGTTGATGATTTGACTCGGTTCAGCTGAAAATTTCGTAAGACACATGTGTATGTAGCATTAATGAAAAAAAAATTGTATATATTCGCCCGGTTTTCCTGATCAAATCAATGAATAATCTGCTATTCGTACTTACTCTAATCCAAAATCACAAAGAATTTCTAAAAAAAAATTCTCAATATCCCGTTCATAAATGCATAAAAGCGATATCATCATTTAAAACTCTTGTTTTTCTGTCAACGTAACAGATCGAAAAAAAAAAAATTCTCTAAAGCTACTCGACGAAAGTCAATAAAAGCATCAGTAAAGCGTCATACTCAAGTAGTGTTTGAAATGTTAAAAAAAAAATATATACGTATATTCAAATGGATTTCGCGCAACTACGAAACCAAAAGCAGCAAAAAGTAAGCAGATTTGCGTAACCCCCCGTTGAGTGCGCTCGCAATCCCTGCAGGATTCCGCGTGTGCAAGTGACAAAACAAACAGTCCACTGTGCGTTCGAAAAGAAATCCAGAGTAGAGAGAGACGCACGCTTCGCTGCCCCGAGGCAGCTTCCGCCTACTTGCCCGCGCCTCCCTCCCGTCAGGGGGGAGCTGAAAAGCCGGGCATTCACGGCTTTTCCGCGGAGAAGCCGCGCTTTCCCGGCCTCCGCGATCCGCTCGCATCACACGGCTCGGCGGTCACGCGCCGGAGAAAATAAGCACGGCTTTATTATGCGTCGCGGCGCACGGACCGCCCGGTTAGGAGCACGAAGCGGGGGAGACTCCGAGACAACGAGGCTTTTCGTATTCTCTCGTGAGGCGGACGCGCGCGGGAAATTAAAAAAAGGGAGAGAGAGAGAGAGAGAGAGAGAAGCAGGGAAGGAGAAAGAAGAGAGAAGAGAGAAAAGGAGTCGGAGGAGTAAGTAGCCGTTGAGCGAGCATGCGAAGAGACTCGAAATAGGTTCCTCGGATCGCGCGTGTATTTACGTTCTTACGATGAATTCTGATGTCGCATGCGCGGAGTGTCTTTCGGCGATCGCCGAGGGGACGCTGCGGCTTCCACGGCCGATTGCCGGAGGAACGGATTTACCACGGGTTCTTGAAAGGTCGTGTCTCTCTCTCTCCCTCTCTCTCTCTCTCTCTCTCTCTCTCTCTCTGTCTTGGCTTTGAAGAGGCTGCTGGAATAAGTGAAACTCTTTTTTCTCTTAGTTTCAAAGAAAGACTGGCAATTTTGCAGCTTCGCTTAAATTATCGCACGATAAATTATGGATAATTGACTGCTGCAAAAGCGTGAATAAGAAATGAGTGTATAGTCCTTTTTTTAGATTCGCACTATTTGTTAAGATGCAAATTTGCAGTCGCCTAGACGATGATAAAATAAAATATATGGGTTGGGATATCCCCTTTTGGTCTAAAAGTACAATTGCATTTGGTTTGATGTAAGATATGTGGGATTAGATAGCGCGTTTGTACTCTTTTGAGTAAAAGGCAACTGCAGAGGAGTTCTCGGAGAAAATGACAATAACGTTCTTGCATTTCTAATTCAGCAAACTTGACAGTCAAAACTGGTTTTCTTTCTACATAATAAACAGACATTTGACAGTCGCAATTCTATACACGACGGTGATTACAGTTACAATTGTAAATTTTAATTTTTAACCATTTTCTTAAAATACATTAGAAATAAAATGTGTAAACAATTATTTCAATTTTTTCACATAATTTGAAATGTATTTTATTTGTATTTATTTTCCATTTATATATTTCACAATCTTAATTTGAAATGTATTAATTTAAAAAAAAAAAAAAAAGAAAGTATATTTTTTTTAATACACAATTTTAAAAGTACAAATATCCTCCAAGGAAAATTAGGTATAATAATGCGACCAAAACGAACGTAAAATTAGGATTACGAAGTAAAGTATGACATCTCCAAAATGTTTAAATACAAACTTACGGCAAATGTTTAATTAAAAAGAAAAAAAAATTAATTTCGACCGAGTAATTTTTTAAGCAATATCATTCATCATATTTTTTTATCGAATACATTTGTTGATTGTTGCAACAGAGAGCCTTTTCTCTGATGAACGTGAAAATTAATTTTTTTAACAAACATTTACAAAGCTGCTTTTTTATCAAAAATTACACCTTCAATTTCCATCTCGCTACTTCCACGTTATATAATCATCTCTCCCTTAATTATGCAAACAACATCACAAACATTTATTACTATATATTTTTATTTTACAAAAAGTTTGTTATGAAAATATCGATCTTGTTTTACATAATATTTACCTTACGATTACATAACCGTTGCGCATCAATAAAATCGAATCCAATTTAAATCTCCACTAAAATTAAAACCTCTCACTGAATTAAAAAAAAAAAAAAAATCAAATCGCTGTCCTTTAATTACGTTTACTCGGCTCTCCTAAAAAAAATCCACCAAGAGGTTTACGCAACTTTTCCAAACGTCCGCGGCCGAATCAATCGGCCCGGCCGACGATTAAACAATCGCACAAACGCTTCCCGCTAAGATAAACAACGAATTGTCCGAACGGCTAAAAGCGCTGTCACTGCCGTCGCAATTCGGCCGCTCGTCGCATTACAATTGAAAATTACGTATTGTTTCGCAAACAAAAGCCGAGAGGCGGGCGCGAGCTCGCGAGGGCAATTAAACGAGAATAACGTGGCGGCGCCGGTGGAAATTAAAGAGAAAGGGTAACCCGCGACCCGCGGCAGCCTGACGCGGCGCTTTTTCGTCAATTACACGCGACGAGACCCCGATGCGCGAAAATTCGCGCCGCCTTTTTTCGGGAAGCGCTCGTACCATTGTTCCCGCCGCCCCCCTTCCCTCTTACGGGGCTTTTGTTCGCGGCGGCTACGATGGGGGGTAAAGTGGAGTGCACGTAAGTGTGCACCAGGAAGGTGACACTTAATACAACGGAGGCCTTGGTTTATCGCGCGCAGGGGGGAAGGACCGCGGGTTTCGCGATCAATGATGCTGCGTTTGTTATCGGGGAAGTGCAAGAGTCGTCGACATGTGTCCGATCTTTGAATGACGATTGCTATTGTCTTGCGCGAGTTTCTTACTGGGAACATTTGTTGTGACAGACGGTTGATATTGTTTCGCTGGGGATCGTTCACACTATGCACTCATTCGTCAATCTCAATTATTTTTCTAATTAATTTATATTGTTCTCTCTTTTTTTTAGCTTAGCTTGATTTGAGATATGTTGAATACTCATTTTTAGTTCTTTTTTTTAAATTCGTACAATTTTTATGATTACTTGATTTATTTAATTAACATTAGAATAGAAAGTTATTTTATACTTCTTTATTAGAGTTCAATTTTTTTTAATGATAAAAAAGACATACTGAAAAGTTTACTGGATTTTAATTTTGCATTGTTTTCACGTTTGTAATTTTTTCTACCTACGCGTTTGCATTTGATATGAAATTAAAGAAACTTTTAATTTATGTAGAAAAAGAAAATACGTTCAAAGTAGATGTTTAAAAAATTTTGAATATTTCTTAACTTTTGAAATAATCTACTGAAATGAATAAATAACGAGGCGAAAAATTCACAATAATTATATATAGAGCCAATAACTCTACGAATTATAAAGAATAACGTTTTATAAAGTCAACTTGCACTACTCGCAATCCAACTGGTCAAATATTTTTATTTATACTTTAACTGTCTGTCACGTTAGAGTAATCCTCCTAAGAGCTGCTTTGGTCGTGCAAAGATTCTTTTCTCGTGAAGTTTTGAAAAGCCTCGCTAGAGCATAATACACGTAGAAGCTTTACCTGTAAAAATTATGCAAAAAGGTGAAATAATTTTCACGGGAAATTCCTAGATCACCCGTAAAAATTTCCAGCGTAGCTGTATACAACCGTAAGGCGATTACGTTTCTTTTCTTCTCCGCGTAATTTTTACGCTGAAATTCCTGCAAACTTTTGCAGGAAAATTTCCTCGCTGCACATAATATCTGTACTTGTTTTCCTCGTCGTTCGTGCACTGAACGCTCGAGCGGCTCAAGAATGATTAACGACTAATTAAATTTCAAACTTTCGATAAAAAAAGAAGAACAGTCTAACCCTAGAATGATACTTCTGCAAAAAAATTATTTCATGATTAACTTAACTATCGTATAGTCAAATCAAGTCTGTATACACGGAGAAAAATTTTCCATTAAAAATTAATATAGTTTTCCCTAAAGCGAGGACAAACTGGAACTATCAAAAAAAAATTGCGATAATGAATAGCAAATTTTACTGTAAATACAGCAAAATTTAATATAACTATAGTAATATTTAGTACAACTATAGTAAAATTTGCTGGTTATTATACTAATTTTTTTGACAGTTCCAGTCTGTCCGCGCTTTAGGTAAAACTATAGTAATTTTTAATGGAAAAATCTTCTCCGTGTATGAAGTAAAAGCTTTTAAATGTGCATGTCATTCGCCGACGCGTCACCGAAGTTCTTTTATCTCTTACAATTTTCTTGGAATCCGACGTATGTCCCACACACCTCCGCCTCTAAAATTAACGAATATATAAAATTCCTTAAAAAGAAAACGTTCATTACGCACACAAAATCCACTCATCTCGCATCGTTTCGCATACACAAACAACCGCACTACCCACAAAAAATAATTCATTCATAAATCCCCGCCTGCGTCCATTTATCTATATACAAATTTCTATACTATATACTCATAATATCTCAAGATTAAAAAAAAAAGAAAAAAGAGAAAAGAGAACATTTTCGGCCGAGCAAACTCGTGGCCACGTCAGCTCGCGCGGGCGCCTCTCGAACACCGCGGCCACGGTATCCACGCAGCGGAGGAAGGGTAGACGATCTCACGTACGCAACGAGAGGCAGCAGCTCGCCTAGCGCCTCTCTCCTCGGCTCACGGAGAGCGCACAGACGGTAGCCGCGCGCGCGCTGCTCTCTCGCGTTTTAGGTGGCTTCCCGGAACGAAGATAGAGCCGAGAGCGGAGAGAAAAGCGCGGGGGGCTTCTCGGAACGCGTCGCGCGCTCGCTCACCTATCTTGCGGAATTTAAATGCCCGGATTAGGCGCGCGAGAGAGAGAGAAAGGAGAGAGAGAGAGAGAGAGAGAGAGAGAGAGAGAGAGAGAGATAGGGAGAGAGGAAGCGACGCACTTTTCGCGAGAGTCGACGACGCCGGAAGTTGCGCTCCCGGAGAGATCGGCGCCCGGAGATAAGGGCGTATCGGCGAGGAGTGATCGGCCCTTCCTGGCGTAGGCCCGAGTGCACCGACGGGACGGAGCACAGCGTCCCTCGGGCGGACAGGTATATATCGACGGTGGGAGAAGGGAACGGCCTGTGAGCCTGTCGATCGGCGCCGCTCCGGATTTACGACTGCCTTGGCAGTGACTGCTTGACGAGATTAGTTAGGAAGGTATAGGGAAAAAAGGGGGGAGGGTTGCCGGTGTGAGTCAGATGTCGGGTCCGATGGAAAATGGGATTTTTTTTTCGGTTTTCAGAATTTTTTTTTACGGTTGATAAAGAGGGCACTTCGGGAGATTAGATTAAAACACGAACAGGCTGAAAATGTAAAATGTTCGGCTTGTTTGCTAAAGTGCACGATCTAAGCCTCGTCTCCGGTTGATAAATGAAAAATGTCGAGATTAGGAGCAGAGCAACGTGAAAATTGTGGAAAAGAACGGTTATACATTTCTTTTTTTTTTTCTTAAAATGAAAAAATTGAAATTCGACTATTATATAAAGGTAAATTTAGAAGAATATTTTTTTTATAAAATAGTAATATAGAAATGAAATAAATGAAATGAAAATAATCGTTCTGAGAGAAACAATGAAATAAAAATCGAACGTATAAATAATTCAGAGAGTAGAGGAGAGAAGACTGAGGAGATTGATTGACAGGTGACTTTAAAACCATTGTGGAAGAATTAATTTCGTCAAGGTCGATCTTAGCTGCTCCAATTTCTTTTTGATGCTGGACGCCGTATTGTTGCGGTCCTTTTTTTTGCAGACCCGTTATTAAGTAATAATTTAATCTCTCGCTCCCTTTTCTCAGGGTATACTGCGCTGCGGCAATCGGCGCCCTTCAAAGCCTCTAATAATCCCCCTTCTCACGATAAATATTGTTCCAGATTCGAAAACCAGTATTTAGCCGGGGCCCAATATCGTGGAACTGACCCTCCCAAACGACTAATACAGCAAACTTTACTTCAGGCAACAAATTAATCAGTGTTAGGTGTATCTAAACGATTGTTTAAAAAACTGTTTTAATCAATTTTTTTTTTCATTTTACAAATAAATTATAAACTATAAATAAGCCCATACATTTTTAATAAATAAATAAATAAATATTCTTGCACGATGAATGCCTAACGCATGCAGCTGATATTTATGTGAAAAAAAAGGATATATAGTATGCACTTTCGGGATTCACAACTTTGTATATGCATTTACTTTAAATGCAATCTAAACAGAACAGTGAAAATAGGCGCAATAAAAGTTTCCACTGTGTACTTTCCGAGCACACGGAAAAAGGATCTTTTATGATTTTCATTTTTAAGGCAGAGTATAAGGATTCACTGTTAAACAGATTAGGACCGATTTTAGTTTATGGCGTCTGGTTTACCCAACTGACCTGAAAACCATTTTCGTAGTCCCACGCGTATGGGAGCCCAGAGAATTTTTCTAAAGTGCAGCGAGTTTAGGAACTTTCGAAAACGCACACGTAGCCCCGGCCAAACGCGTTTTCCCCTCCCGCGCCTTTCGGGGGTCCTCACACATACCTGAGGACTCCTTCTCTCTCTCTTTCTATACGGTCTCGTCTCGGGCCTTGTATTTACGCTCGAAGAGGCCTTTAATTGGCTTCTAAACGCTCGGGCTCCTACGAGGCTTTTAGTTTAGCCCCAGGATTTTCGTCTTCAATTTATTGCGGCTACGGCCATTTTTTTTTTTTCTCCTCGTCCTCCTCCTCTGGAGCGCTCCCTTCTCGCAGATAAGCTTTGTGGCGTAACTTCCTCTTATTTTCCTCGCTACCTCGAATTATGAGCCTCGCGTTTTACGGCGGTTATTAGGCGGGATTTTCACGCTGGACCCGTTGAATAAAAACGAGAAATTCACGCAAAACCCGTAGCTTTTTTTTCTTTTATTGCAACTGAATTCATCGCGACGCTGCGCGAAGTGCATCCCTCGAGGGGCTATAAACGGTTTTTTTTTCTTCTCTCCTTCGTTCGCGCTGCTTCGTTATGCAGCAGCCTGTCGAGCTTTTAATTTGCCCCGAGGATTCGGTCGTTTTCTTTTATTTTCTGCGCAGCCGAGAGATGGGACACTCTCGTGCGTTTCATGGAACGACAGTTTTATCTACCAATTGCGATTGGCTCTCTCTCTCTCTCTCAGACTCTCGAAGTGTTTATGCCGATCTACGTGGTGCTTTATTTTACGTGACACTTTTACATGGTGGCCGAGTGATTTTTGCGGTGCCGATTGCTAATTTATGCAACGGGCCCGAGGATATCACGCGGATGTTGCGTCGATTTTTTTTTTCTGAAAGAGTACGCCGTGCGGAATTAATGAGCCTTAATTGCTATCAATCGTTGTGTATCTCTGCGTTTGGAGTACGGTCGATAATAAACTTTATAGTTTCGGAAATCGAGATAGGCCAAATGGACTTTTACGATTTTTCGATTCTCCCGAGATTCAAACGCATGAGATGATTTTTAGATGTAGGTATTTCGTAACCGAGCTCTGGATTAAAACTATGATACATATATAGACGATCGAATTTTTTGTTTTGATGGATAAACATTCTTTTTTTTTTTATTTAACGCTATTAATTTTTAAAATTTAAAATAATGTATTGGTATACGGCTGGTAACGGTAGTGAAGGACTTGTTATCATTCTTTTTACGTAATTTTGCATTCTTAATTCGAAACGTCCTGATGAAACATTACCTCATCAACGCTTCTTAGAATAAATGTCTTAAAGTTACGCAGCGAGTTTATGTATTTTATTTACACTTTTTATGCTGTTAAACTGTAACAGCTGGTTAAACAAAAGTTTTAATTAACATGTCTCTTTAATTAAAATGTTAATTCACTGATCTCCGTTAAATTCCTTTTCTTCTTTTTTTTTTTATTTATTTAACAGAAGAGTCACCTAGAAAATTACGTTTATTACCATTGCGAAACGAATTTTCGATTTTAAAAATAATCTTCATCAAACTCGTCATTTACATATTCCAGAATTCACGCGTCTTTAGTTACCATTTAAAAAGGTCCAACCCCTTTCCTTTTAAAGTAAAGTCCGAACGACAAGTTAAACCTCTTATCTCGGAACAACTCGACGAGGACGAACATCTCCAATATAAAGAGGAATTTAAGAGCGGATAAAATTAGTTTTATTCCCAGAAGATTCTTATCTAACCTCGCCTTGTCGAAAAACCTGCACCCATCAGAAAAAAAAAGAGGAAAACTCGATC
Organism: Sycophila quercilanae; assembly: GCA_035582995.1. Classification (NCBI taxonomy): domain Eukaryota; kingdom Metazoa; phylum Arthropoda; class Insecta; order Hymenoptera; family Eurytomidae; genus Sycophila; species Sycophila quercilanae. The sequence goes on along the minus strand of JAWWEP010018968.1, from coordinate 6,212 downwards.
GCTAACTCGCAGCGTTCTCAACAGCCTCAGTGTGCATACCCTACTCTCTCCCTCTCTTTCTCTCTGCGTGCAGCTGTAAAAAACATCGCGTTACTGTTCCTACGAAGTGTACTCGCGCAAAACGCGCCTATCATAAAGTATGCACCACGCCCTGTAAAAAAACGAGAAAATCCCTTTCGCACTTAATTAAAAAACAAATACCGACCGGGGAATCCTCCGCGGCAGCATCCACCAAGATCCGACGAATTATTTTCGTCTCTCCCTCCTATGTACACCCAAGAAAGAAAGAGAATAGAGTAGAGAGAGAGAGAGAGAGAGAGAGAAACAGAGAGAACTCAATGGGAATAAAAAAAAGGGGGAAAAAGGTAATGCTTTAAAAACACGAAAAAAAAGGAGACGGAGGAAGGCGAGCGAGTGAAAGAGCGAGAGAGAGAGAGAGAGAGAAAGACGGAGAAAAGAGCGAGCGGCGTCGCACTAATAAATGCACGGTAGGAAAGCGGTGGAGTTCATGTGCGCCGGCCTCGGCTCGCGGTCCGTGCATTTCCGTAGAAAAGGGCGAGAGTGGATGTACGGCGCGAGCGCTCGTAAAGAGCGGCGTGCAGCGCGCCGAGCCCCGGTTATTCGAGCTCTCCCGCCTGTCCCGAGAAAAACGGACCGCGCGGAGGGGGACCCAGCGGCAACGCCGCCGCCGAAGGAGAGGCTTTAAAGAGCATCGAGGAGAAACGCCGAGGAGAGGAGCCGCCCCGAGAGAGGAGGTTAAAGCGGCCCTCACACTCGTCTTCTTCTTCTTCATCTTCGTCGTCGTCTTCTTCTTCTTCTTCTACGGCGCGTCGTCGCCGTCGCCGCGTACTTACGGCACGAGATTTCGAGCATCTCTCGGTGCACGGGAGATGCATATCCGCGCATCGATCCGTTCGGAAAGCGGTTTGGCCGAGGCGAGCGTTTGCCTCTTGTTTTCCTTGGGAATTGGTTGCAAATTGCATTCTTTGAAACAATTTGCCGGCTAACGTGATTTTTGTCGTTGCATCTTCGGACGGAAGTTTGGCTCTTTCGACGGACGATGTTTCTTTTTTCCTTTTTTGCTGCGTTTAGAATGTTTAGAAAAATGAAGTGCTTTTTTTAACGAGTAATAGTAATACGATTTATTTTTTAATTTGTACTGTATGGTAAGGTGTGCCATTTAATCAATCGTTTGGTGCTTTTGTTTGAAATTAATAGCAGTTATACGAAGTAAAAAATCTGCACCGTTTAATGAATTTTCTTGGTAAGGTAAGGGCAAATGAAGTTTTGTACAATGTTTCAATTAATTATAACCGGAAAAACTCAATCATTGCTTTTCTGAGCCGTTCAAATACCGGCGCAATAAATCAAAGAAAAACATTCCCTGAAAAGTACCTTCCGAGTAAAACTTTGCACCGTATAAAATTTGCATTTCGTTACGAGCGGCGAAAAAAAATGTAAATAGCGATCTAACCGGGACTTAATCAAATTGAGCCTCCTATACAGTTATTAGAATAGTATTGGTTATCAACGTAGTCGCTAAATCAAATAGAAATGTATGATATGAGAAAATTTGTTCACCGACTAGCGATATTTTCCCAGAATAAAAAATTAAAACACGCGGAAAAATAAATTATCGTGTTAAAAAAAAAAATACAACACTTTTTTATAAATATTGCAGCATTCCAACGTCGCGAACGTCAGATAAATAAACAGTTGTACCGTAAAAAAAGTCTTTTGCAGCTTGCACACGCAAACAAATATGTTTCATCAAACATGATTTGCGACTATACAAAGGCCGAACGACAAACTACCTTTTTTAATATGTACATTCAACTTTTCTGTATTTAGAGTAAAATTTTTTGCAATTACTCTACTAATAATCCCAACAATTTTTCATGTTATGTTCATGTTTAACGTGTTCTTTTTTTTCCTCTGTGCGAACTTTGCAACAAACAAACGCATTACCAAATTAAAAAGTTTATCTAAACTTAAAAAAGTCATTATTTAATAAAATAAATAAAAAAAAAATGCTCAAATTTAATATTTTTCCGACGTCAGCTCAAATTTAATATTTTTCCGACGTCAGCTCAAATTTAATATTTTTCCGACGTCAGACGCGGCGTTAATAGGAAACCCTCCTGCGCGTACTTTCGCACACCGTTAAGCCGTCCGCACGCAGGAATATCCCGCGCGTCAGTTATATCAAGTCATCTTTGATTTCGCGCTCTCAACTTTTTTTGCGCCACCCGACATTCTTGCTTTATCAGCGCTGAGCCTCGCTCTCTCGGCGCGCAAGGCATGGACGTCGCCTGCTCGGGGCTCTCTTACTACTCGCGAGCGGGGAGAGAGGATAATTTTAGGAGGGAAAACGAGGAACGCGTACATTCACACACACACAGCCACATAAACGCTCGCCGGCGCAAATCGAACGTACCTATACTTGCACACACACACACACACCTACACGTATATAACGCGCTCCTCGCGCGTCCCGAGCGTTACCCCGAGCACAGAGAGCGGCTCGGGGAAGGTCGAGTAGTTTCTGCCTCTCTCGTCCTTTTTTTTCGCCTCTCTCTCCTCTCCTCTTATTCGCTACACGCACGCGCTCTCCTTCTCTTCTTTTAGCGCGCAGCTTTTTTTAATTAACGAAACACGGTGCCCGCCTCGTTCCCCTCCGGATCCACCGCCGTTTTCTTCCCTTTTTTTATCTCTCTCCCTCGCGGATATGTATGTAAAGTACGGGCGCGCGACTCGAGGCAGTCGAGGCGTAATATTGAAATATCCTGCCTCATTGGGAATTGATATATCAACCGATGAAACCGGGGAGGGAAGAGTCGAGATCTTTGATCTTACGGCGCTTTATCGCCGTTTCCAGGAAGCCGACCGAGTTTTCCCGCGCCGATAATAGTCGGAAAAATAATAAGCCGTGCGAGGCGCGGTTTTAGATCATTTGAATTTTTAATTCGGAGGTGTAGAAAAAGGGGTAGAGGCGGGGGGAGGGAGGAAAGGCCGCGCGAGCGAGGCGAAAGTTTGCGTACGGACCCGGAAAGCTGAATTAGAGGTGGTGGCCGGGGCATAATTTCCTATTTTCTCTTTTAAACGTCGATTCGAGCCGCTTAGTAATTATTGCATTTCACTTATTGTCTGCTGGGGATTATTCTTAGTATTGTTTGGAATAACAAAGCGCGAGGCACATTTTCCATCGCTCCGCGAGTCCTGCCCTGGATGAGTTTTTAAATTATTAATCGATCCGAAAGTTTATATTATTCGAATTTATGGTTTGTTAACATTTTTAATTGGTTTCAAATGAAAAGAATGCTCGTTTGTGGATAGTATGGAATTATTATAAATATAAATGAAATTGTAATGCGAGAATATGTGTTTTCATGAAAATTGAAGGACGAAAGTCAAAGCGAAATGAAATGCTATTTTTTACTATTCAAAACTTTTTTAATTAAGTTGAATGTGATCCTGTAACGTCCCTTTTTTGTTATAACAAAAGAGCAGTGGAAAATTTCATTTAATTTGATATTCCTCTCTTGTTATTACAACAAAAAGGGTATTTCATCAAAATTTTAATTATGGGTATTTCTTTCTCTCTCTCAAAAAAGAACGAAATTTTTCGCGTATGTAGTAATAAAAATGTATGACAACAATTTCGATGGAAAAATGCTTTTGAAACTTTTCACAGACCGATGCATATAGAAAAGAGAATAAGGAAGACAAGAATTTATATGACTTGGGCAACAATCGAATCATGCGAATAAACATTGAGACCGGTAATTGTGTATACAATGAACACATTTCTTTTATCAGACATTTCCTGCTTACGTAATGCGACTAAATTTTAGTATCAAATTATTTAATAGTTACTATCACTCGCGATATTTAATTTAATTGTTTTGAATTAAATTAAGTTTTTTTTTTTTAAATTATTACAACGATAATTTTGTGTTATTTAACTTTTGTAATTATTAAAAAATAATATATTACTTTGCATTTATTAAATATTAATGCAATTTACTGTCGTAGAATAGAAAAGTGAACCCAAATTATGAAATTTATATAAAAAACCGTGACATAATTCAATTTAGCGTAGACTTGTCTAATAAGCGCAGTAATGCAATAGTAAAAAATGACGACTGGTGCCGAACAATAATATTGTAGAATGTTACAACAAAATTTCTAAAATTAATTTAATTACGCAAACTTCCAAAATCGCCGCGAAGTCCACGCTTATGTAATACATTATTTCAAATAAAACAATCGTAAAATATTTACATTACATATTTAAACTTCGCGTTTAATTTTGTTTTGAAACAAGCCAGTAACATCCGAAAGCCTTGTTCGCGCTCGCTTACAAAAATAAACCGAGAGATTCTGCCCCCGAAAAAGCATTGAAACTCTCGCGATTGGCGGAATATCACCTCAGCGATGTGCAAAGATACTTAACAAAAAAAAAAAAGGAGAGATCTCTTAATGATTCCCACACTCGTATCCTCGCAAGGCCTACTTTGCTTTACAATCTAAAAATATCCAGACCGTAAGTAATTCCATTTAATCTTTCACGAAGCGTCTCCTCTTTGTGTCCCCCAATGTGTGTGAGAGAGAGAGAGAGAGAGAGAGAGAGAGAGAGAGAGAGAGAGAGAGAAAAGAAGGCGCTTACAGCAGCGAACTCCTCGATTACGCCTCGGCGCAGGCGCACTAAGCCTCGCACAAAAAACGTCATATCTCGCGCGCTAAACGAGCTCCCTTGTGCGTCGCAGCGTCGCACACACCCCGCTCTCCCCGCACATGTACACTTTGCGAGCGACAGGCACCAGAGAAAAAAAGAGAGAGAAACTGAGTGGTTGGAGGGGCCTGGAGGTGTACACGCAGTGTGGGAAACCTGCCGGTAGAGAATCAATCGAAGCGAGACCTACACCTGCGCCCCCACCCCTAAACGATCCCTCGCGACAAATTTCCCCATTCTTTGTGCGGGGGCGGCAGGCGCGTGTCGAAAGCGCTCTCCTAAGGTTTTCAGCTTTTTCTCTTTCTCTTTCTTTTTCCCGTCTTTCTTTTCGTCGCTTCTTTTCGAGGCCCCGGGACGGTGCCGCAGTTACGCACGGAATTCGGTGCTGCGTGTGCGCGTTTCGCCCAGAATTAATGTGCGCATTAATGCGGACGCAGTGCGGGGGAGGGAGGCAGGGGTTCCGGCGAATTAGTTGCGCCAGAGCCGCAACTATACTATTCGTCGGCGTTTCATCGATTTTTTTTCGCTTGGATTTACATGTTTTACTGGGGATACCGGCTTTTCCGTCGCTGAATTAAGGCTGCGTGGGTAAAAGGAGGCGTTCGATTTTTTTTTTGACGAGTGTGAAGTCGGATTTGACTGCATTCGCTGATCGAACGGCGCGGCCGTTTTTTAAAGGGAATCGAATGAACGAAGTGATATCCTTCTGAAATCTTAGTACTTCGTCGGAGGAGGAAAAAAAAATCCTTTCAGGGTAAAAGTGTCACGTTTCGATGTTTCGAATGTTAATTCAACTGTAACCCGCAATTCGAGATGACGGAGGCCAGAAGCATAAACGAGAGCCGGTAACTGGAAAAAAGAATTTTCCGAAAAAGTCGGAGTATATTTTTTTTTCTTTTTTTTTGGAAGCGTTACAAATGTGATATACACGTCATATTCCGTCATTAAAATTTGAGATGTTTTCACTTATTTTTGTAATAGAATAATTGAACGTTACTTTCTGTAGATACGTTTGACAGTGAAAAAGTATATAATTCAAGGCGAGTTTTAATAAGGCGAAAATATGATAATTATTTTAACGTCGTGTAATACGATAATTATTGAGCGTTGTACGAGTTGTAAGTTATTAAAGCATATTCACGAACGATAGGGTCAAAATAATTTCATTCAAATTTCACGATTTTTTAAAAACAATTTTAACAAAAACCAATGAATAGCACAGCAACGCATAATAAATAATTTCAGTTATTCGGTAATTATGTTACTGCAGTACATAATTAAACAATACGATAAGAGAAAGAAAAAAACTGGTGCGTGGCGTCGGGCCACACGGAAGAAGCTATGCTTCCGAACTCATATATGTGGACCTCTTTCTCTCTCTCTTTCTCTCTCACTATTTCAAAATGATAAAATTAATTAATAAATGTCAAATAATTTTTTTAAAATGATTACATGATAGGGAAGACCGGGGCTAAAA
>JAWWEP010018946.1:0-17309 GCA_035582995.1 Sycophila quercilanae | reverse complement strand
GTCTCTCCATAAGAGCCCATGTATTTTGATTCGACTTTGTTCGTTAATAACTCTGTTTCTGCCGACCAGATTTTGTTAAAATTGATACAAATGATGGACAATCGTATCAAAATGACATAAGTGAAGTTTTATCAATTTCTCATTACTTCGACCTCATGCCGGTACAACCTTAAACGCGAACAATTTAATTCCTTTTTAAAATTTTGACTTACATTAAATAGTTCTGATTCTGAACACTTGCGAGAGCAAAGTTTGAACATGGCCCCCTAGTGGTGACATCGAAAGTAATGGCATTGTACACGCATGCGCAGTTGCACTAAATTCACAGTATTGTTTGTACATTTGAACAACTTTAGCTGTTCCAATTTTTATGATGCTCATAGTTTTAATTATTTATAGCAATTATAATAATATTTACTAGAAAATAGAGAATTGTGAATACTTTGATGACCAACCTATATGTACAACTACTAATCAGAATTTTAAGTTTTTTCTAGAATTTTTTCAACTAAATAAAAGATTCGTTCTCGACAACAGACAAAACAGACTGAGACGAACAAACATAAAATTAAAGAGGATTGTAATGAAAAAAATAACGTATCGTAATGGTATATAGCGCTTTTTTCGGAGTCTGGTTTAAAAAAACTTGCTTACAGAATTAATGAAAGAAAAAGGATTATTGGACAAAGGCTAAAAAGAAGGCGAAGTGAAGCAGCATTACAACGCGAGTAGTAAATGACTATCGCGCCCGTCCTTAATAGTCCTAACCTAAAAAAAACTTTGCGTAAAAATTTTACTGCCACCGGGGCTTCTTTATAGGCGCGCATGTATGTCATTCGCTTTTACGCCATCTTCAGCCTCATCCGTCGTTACATTCGCTTATCTTATCCAGGCTGCTTTTCAGTTGCAACAGTAAGAAAAGACAGAAGAAGCGAGCGCGCGGCAGGCCGTAAAACGAAGATACTTCGTTCTGGCAAGGGTGTAGGGGGGTTGGGGTGAGTAGAGGGCGGCAGAGTATAGAAGGTGCGCCGCGTATTGATTGTAAAAGGCGAATGTCGAAATGATGTACGGCACTGGGGCTTAACGGGAGGGCAGGGGGTGGTGCGAGAGAAAGGCGAGCGGGAAGGGTTCGTTCGTCCAACGAGCGCCGCGGGTCTGACGCGACGCGACAGACACGACCGTCGGCGCGGAGAAATATGTCGTGAAAACCTCCGCCACATATCAGACGACGATCGCTCCATCCGCACTCTCGCTTCCCTCCCACCCTCTTCTGCTTCGCGTCCCCCTCCCTCGTGCGCACCTCTTGCTTTTTTTCCTTTTTTTTTCGTCTGCGTAACTGTGAGTGTCGACTTTTCCAGCTCCTTGGAGGATTGACGTGAATTTCAATTGAGGGATCTGGGAACACTTTTGCACGTTAAAGTCAAAATGGCGATTTTCTTTTTTTTTCTTAATCGTGCTCTTTGCGGGCTTCAAAAAAAGAGAATATTTTTTTATGTGATTATTGAATTCAGCTGCCGTAAATATTTCAGGATTAACAAAGTGCACATGGTACTTATGCATAAAAACGGAATGTATAGCTGTTAGCTAAAAAGCAGAGGGATGTTAAAATGAAAAGTGGAGAAAAAGTAACCATCAGCACAATCGGCACATTTTGAGTAAAAAGTGTTACACGTTAATGAGATTATTGTTTGCAGCAATAATTTTGTACGGAATTATTAAACACAATCGAAAGAATAAGGGAGAAATTTCGTAGCAAAAATCCTTCTAAAAATAATTTGGTGCGCTATATAAAATCAACTGAATGTTTATCCTGACTTGCAAACTTTAATAAATTTTAGCAAAATTATTAAGAGATAGGAAATGTTAATTTCGTATCATTTCGCAAAATTTTAGTTCCTGCGGGAAATCGCGTATGGTCGATGAATGTAGACAATGTAATTGCAAGTTAAACTAACGGGTAGATTGGGTTACGCCCAAACGCGTTACGGCCCCTTGACATTTAAATAATTGATGTCCCTATTGTGCGCAATAATTATTTTACTTAAGTGCACTTTTATTAATGCACTTGATTAACAGCTCTTTTCTGATTAATCTGGGCGCGTAATAATTTTCGCATCAGTGCCCGTGAATAACGTAAAAAAGAACGATCTTACCATTCATAATAATCGTTGTTAATTATAATGTTAAGCACGATGTCATCCAGAGAATTTATTTTCTCCGAGTAAATTTATACCAAAGCTTTGTGGAAGCCTCACCTGAAACAGAAAAAATATATTTCATTTAACCTTTGGAAATTATTCGTTTATTAGTAATAAACTTCATTAATTGCTCGAATAAATTGTAGGAACAGTTAGTCAGGATTATTAAAAAGATTTAACGTGACAATAAAATCCTGGAAGCCAAAAAAACGGCTCTTTAGAACACTCCTCTCTTGGACATAAAGCCCGGATGCAAGGGAAAAAAAATTGAAACCCCTGCGATCTTTTACGTGTTTTCTTTCTCACTTACCCCCCGCCCCAATAGAGCTCATTATTCATAGTAAAAAATGCTGCTTTATCCCTGGTATAAAATACTCGAGCAATAAAACAGAAAAAACTAATACTCCCACTCTTTTTTTTAACGACACTCTCGAAACTATCCTGAAACTGACCTGGCTCTGCTCAAAGAAATAAAGCGAGAGAGAGAGAGAGAGAGAGAGAGAGAGAGAGAGAGTCAGAAAGATGTATACTTTATACATTCTGCTACTGCATCTTCACTGAAAATTAGTTTAATAAATAATTTATATACTTTTTCTTCTTATTTGTCTTGGAATTGGAATAAACATTTAAAGTATATGAAATTGTTTGAATTATATACAGACATATTTATTTTTATTATAAGAGATCCAGTACCTCTTCAAAGTACTGAAATCTTATAGCAAGGAAACTCTTCTAACTCGTAATTCACTGTCCATATGATTCAGTCAACCGATGAACTAAATTGCTCTAGATCATCGGTTCACTTTGAATCCTTCAGAAAATGAATTAAAAGTTTAAAAAGTTCTTGATTTAAGTAGGTATTGTAGTGTTTCCCCGAGATCCTAGAGCTTTTAAAATATAGATAAATATGCCTACCAACAATTATGATTATTTTTAAAATAAAAGCTGTCACGATACACGTACAATGATAATAGGTAAAGAATTAATGATATTTTAAAATGATTAATGCTAATTTCTACTTCTCAAGTAGTAAATAAATCTTTATAAAAAGATAAATAAATTTAAAATGCAGCGAATTGATTGGCGGACGGGTACGGACTTAAACCATAACAGAACGGCTTTGAATAGGGTCACTGCTTTCCCGTTTGCACTCGATCGTCGTTCCCTCTCTGCCAGTCTCTCAACAAGAGGGCATGATAGATGGCGCATCGAAATCCGATAAAATATAAATACTGAATTTCACCGATATAATTTCAGCGCGAAACCACACAATCGAGCAGTAATTCTATGGAATTGCAAAATCAAAAGAGATGGATGCATCAGTTTTGAATTTCAAAATACTGATGGTTCTTGCTGCCTGGCTCGAATTAATTGACATTCTTATTAGCGTAGAAACATTTGATGGTCGCATTAAAATCGTAGGATTGTTATTGGGGATATGTGTTATCAATAATTTAACAAGGAAATAATTATATTTTGATTAAGCAATTTGTACGAACAATCATTTCACGAATTTTATTATTTTGTCAATCTAACAACGTGAAAGATCACTTTGTTAGATTGATACTAACAAAGTGAAAGATCACTTTGTTAGATTGATACTAAAATTAGAAAGGTTTTTTCTTTTGTCCTTTAGAAAATTAAAAGGAACGAGTAATAAAAAGTTTTTTTTTATCGACATACTATTTCGTTCCTTAAAGTTAAAATCGTTACTATTCTCACTACCATTATGGTGTAATTGTAAAGTAAATAGATTTAAAATTAAAAATACATTACAGAAAGCAATTGACTTTTTTATTTGACATCAAGATTAAGTTAGATAATAAAGTTTGAGATAGTAGTACTTCCAACCGATTATCTCGCCTATTATTTTTGTAGCAGTGAAAGAGTTTTAAACCATGCATGCAATTGAGATGGTGTACTATTCTGGCTGGTCGTGCATCAGACAAGACTATAAGTGAAGTTACGCGAGACATCCCTGAAATTTTGAACTTTTGTAAGAACGAAATTCACATTTTCTTCTGAAATTGCTACATTTTTCTCTTTCACGTTATATTACGAGTAAAGTAGGTAACGCCTAATATTGCGTAAAAATCGCTTCAAAGATCCTACGTGGAAATAATATATCCCTCTACACTGAAAAATCTCGTATCTTTATTAAATAAAACTAATAGATGAAGAATATATAGAAATTAAAAATAATTTACTAAAAAAAACAGGATCCATTTTATAAATGTCCTAAATAAAAAGACAGTCGCATCTGGTGTAGCTTTTATACCAAATTGTAAATTTACAACACATGCTTCAACTTTACATTCGCACATCGTAAAAATACGTTGGAATTTAAATTAAAAAATGCTTAGGAAGGTGTATGCAATTTCTGCCACCGCGGTACTCACCAGGAAATTGAAAGCGCTGCATTAGCCCAGCGTATTTGCCGCGGACTGTCATGGGAGGAAAATTGCTGCGAAAGTGGCGAGCAGGTGAATCGATACGTGCTCTCTCTTTCTTTCCTTCTCTCTCACCACTCACCCCGTCTCTTTCTCTCTCATATTCTCTGAGTACCATCAAGAGAGAAAAAAGAGTCGAGAGGCAATGCACGAGAGCGAACACATGAAAAAGAAAAAAAAAACACCCAGAAGGGAAGAAAAGCTCTCGCAGAGCTGACTTTACAAATAGATGATCAATGCGAACAGATCGAACGTGCATCGTTTATAAAGGACTCTCATTTGATTTCAGAACAGCAATCACATTATGAGTGGGCGTTAGATGCAATCGAGATTTCTCCGGATCAGTCTACAAGATTGAAAACGGGAATTACGCCTTCAATCTGATGTAATTAGAATGGAGAGAGAGATAGACGAGTGCTACTAACTGCTTTACCGGTAAGCCTTTTTTTCTTCGAGTAACTTTTAAAGTTTATCGAGGAAGATTACACGGATAATGTGGCACTTAACTTTTACTAATTGCAATTGTTTCCGACAATAGTTAAATGGAAATTGTGTTTACTATTTCGATTCAGTGGGCCTGCACACTGGTGCTAAATTAAACAGTAATTGATCAGAATATGATTAATGCCCTTTGGATTGGTCAACTTACGGTTAAAATTTTGACCAGAGACCTTGTCAGATTCTCAGTTAATTTTTCAATAATACATGATTATATGTGAATAATAGATAGAAAAAGACAGAGTTTGGTAAGTCTCAAACAGAAAAAGTGGAGAAAATTGTTTAGATCGAGTTGCAAAAATATTACGTAAATGTGTAGAAGGTGGGGAATTCTAGTCTAAATCCTGAAATATATCCCGATCTCGTTTTTAAACGAATAAATATCTGATCAATAATTCATCAGAATTAATGAGCCGGCCAAAAAAGACGGAAAATAGTTTTGTATAAGAGTAAAGGACGAAGCAATAACATCCAGTTATTATCGGTTAATTATAGTTGTTATCAACTAAATATATGAGAAAATACCATTTATGAATAAATGAGAAATGACAGTCTTAGCGTTTTAAGTGAAAGAAATAAAAAAAGTTTGGTTCAGTATCAACAACTTGGTCGTTGACCTAAATATTCAAAAGTTTTTAGCGCAAACTTTGTAGAAATACTTGTTGTTCAAAGAAAAGCAATTAATCTTTGGACACAACTTCGCCGTTTTGAGCTGACGCATTTATGTCTGCGTAAACGAGGCTATTAGCAGTAAATGAGTATTGCCATTTACATTTGTTAAAAACCTTTTTACCCTTGACTTCTTTTTCTCTGTTTCGCGAAAGAAACCAGTTTCACACTTTGAATTCAAGCTTTTACTGCTGCCGATCAATAAACTCAGAAATCTTTTAATCAAGAATATCATTTATTAGATTATGGAACGCGGATAATGGAATTGGGATACGAGAAAACATTATTAGAAGGTACACCTTGATAATTGTGCTATGTTTCTATAACTTCTAATCGTTTAAGTTAGTAAAAATTGATTGAACAAAAAAAAAATCGAGCTAAAAGAAAAAAGAAAGAATTCCAATTTTAAGTGGAAAACTGGTCTATTCTATTAAACAATGATGATCCAAAAGCGCCAGTTTTTTATCCGCTTCTGGCCGATGGAACAGAGTGAGATAAAATCTATAGTACAGCCGAGATCAATAGACAGAAGACCAAGCACGCTGGATATACAAAAAATAACTTCAATCTTCGACGTAATTTTACTTCATTGAAATTACACAATGTTAAACATCATTAAGTTTTTAGTTTATTTTTCCAGCATTATTCTATTAAAATTTGAATAAACGAGTAAGTTCTTTGAAATACGAATGTTACGGTTAAAATAGTTGTCTTTGGTTCGACAAATTGTAGTTTCTTTGTTTTTGGAAATTCTTAGTAAAAGTTCACATGAGATATAAGATATCAGAAGTAAAACGCGAACAAGACAAAATGAAGGAGAAAGTAATCAAAAACGGATACGGGGCCGACAAGAGACACCGGCTGCAGCAACAAGAAGATGTTCTCGCTGCAAGATTAAAACTTTATACGAGATTAATTTAAACTTGCCTCAGTCGGTGTCAATGCTAAACTTTTTAGACCGCAGCACGGCCGAATGATGAAATTTTGAAGAACGCTTATCACAAAATATTGCCCAATCGAAGCCCCCGAAATTAACGTAGCACCTGCCTTTCGGACGCCGTGTTATCGGATAATTTAGACCCGTCATTGGTGACGCGCTCAGCCTTTTGGTCCATTTTGGTTCATGTAGCCGGATACTGCCGAAAACAGCATGGATAATAACACTGGAATATTCAGAGAGCGGACCACCCTCCTGATTATACGCGACAATGCTCTAAAATTTATAAGATTTCCCGGGTGCGAAGTTTATAAACCTTGCATGCTTCATTATCTGGGCTTCTCATTGAGCTACCAAATTACATAACATAAAAAAAGAGCTGGTTTAGGATTGATAACAGTATTACTGACATTCAAAAATAATTAAATACGTTGAAAATAAACCATTGCAGAAATTATATTATCAAAAATTAGTAGCATCTTTTTCAAAAACTTTATTACACTTCCATGTGAATGAGAAATGAAAATGTAGTTACTTCATTTTAGTTCACTTAATTTCAAGTTAACCTAAGATTTAACCTAACCTAACCTCAAAATTTCTTAACATTTCTATAGTATAAATAATCAATTTTAAGCAGTCTTACAATTAATAAGCCTAAGAAAAACTTCATCAAAATACATAAGGATTTCTAAAGTATGTATAATCTGCATTATCCTAAACACATTAAATGTTCTAAAGTTAATAAATGAAATATAACCGTCACAAAAAGCACTAAAACATCGAAATTGATCGCCCCTATAAAATTTCACTTTTCACTTTTACACCTGTTTTTCACGTGCCTTTTAATAGGTCGTAATTTAAAAAAAAGTGATCCGAGGCGACTGAAAAATTCAGTTCATGGTTCGTATTCTTAGAGCGAGATATCGGAGGAAAGCTCGCAAGAGAGTGCCAGCCGACGACGACGAGGATGACAGCGCGCGTACTAGGAGTGTGGAAGCACGTTAAGAAAATAAACCGCATGCAGCGACGGGGTGGCGAGCGCCGTCGTTGCCGGAGCTACTGCTTTTCGGCGCGGCCATTAATAACGCGCGTAAAGTACATTTTTCGCCGAGCCGTCAGTAGGAAAGCTCGTAAAGATGATAAATGAAGACGAGCGGTAGTTTCAGCGACCAAAAAATCTAGATGCCTGCCTCCTCGTGTTGTGAACACGGCGTCGAACAAATAGTGCCCGCGAAGTCATAAACGAAAAGAACTTCAGCTACCTCCGCTCTACTGCGCTCTCTGCTCTTTTATTTCCCTTATTGCTTTGCAATTTTACGAGAAAGAAGCATTCATCGCTAAATTTTAACTTCCAGCTTAGAGCTTTTTTTGATTTTTATAATATATCTTAAGAGAATAATGTGAATTTTATCTTACTTAAAAGTGAATTTTCTTTTTGTTGTATTGTATACTGAATATGTGAATTAAAAATCTCAAAACGATAATCTTTATTTGGAAGTGGACTTCAAATTATCACTGGAAGTAGAAATCGTTAGTATTTCAGGATATGCGAAACCTACAGGTTTTAGTTCGTAAGTAACTGTCTAGAAGAACCTGGCCCATTTTGGTCATAGAAGAATATTTGACCAAATTATGACTATTGTGACTGTATTTGAAGGTAGATTTTAAACTATCAGTGGTAATAGAAATCGACAAGATAGACAACTTGTAAGTCAATTATAAAAAATTTTAAAAATATATATTTCTATTATTTAATATTTCATCAGCATAGCGTCAATCGTGTATAAGCTATAAATAATACATGAGTGCATCCATAAATTTAAGCGAAACTCTCTAATTTAATTAAAGCCTAGCAATGTCGAAAAAATTCATGAAACATTCGATGAATTAATTACTGCCAGATACCAAATAGCATTACAGCAGACGTAAAAAGTTGAAAGAAATAGCTCTTTCAGTTTCGGAATGTTGGAAAAAGGAAGAAAAACAAGGGACACTCGTGACTTTACAAATAAACGAAACGAGCCTCTGCCAAAGTCTGTGCCTCGCTGGTTGCCTCTCTCTACCCCTTCCCCTAGTATTTACCTCCTGGGCGATTATTTTTCAGCAAAAACTTGGCGGTTTATTTTCCGCCAGTGTGCGCCAGGCCAACAGCTAAGCTGGGTATCCATGTCAACCGGGATTCGTAGATTTATAACGCTTTTTAGGGGGGACATACACACATAACCCGAAAAAATTTTAGGGTAGCAGTGTTATTAAGAGGATATTTGGACGTGCGCAAAAAGCTTCGATAATTTCGCGGACAGAAAATAATGAGGCTGAAAAAGAAAGAGACATGATTGTTGTGTGATTTTGTAGGCAAATTTATTTTCCATAAATTGTAACTTTTTATTTAAAAAATTGAAAAACTTATGTTGTATTATAAATTTATAAAAAGGAACTTTCTTTATAAAGTGAAAACAAATAGCTTTAACATTCATATTATACAGAAATCTGATAAGTACAGGTAACTCCCTCAATTGAGGTTGTAGTTTTAAAAGTTGTCTTGAATGTTTAGATCCTTAAAATGACCATTGTTTAAGAGTTCAGTTCAATCGTGCAAAATTAAGTCATTAATTTTTTATAATTAATTTTAAATTAAATATACATTAATTTACAGTTTTCTGTAGTTCAATAATTCAGTTTAATTGAAAATCTATTAAACATTATTTTATTATCTTAATGTGACAATTTTCAACAATCCAATTTCAAAGAATCCTTTCTAAAGGTTTTAAAAGCAAAATTATTTTACTGAAAAATAATTGAAAATCTTCGTTAAATGAAACTGTTAAGCTGATTAATTAAAAATTGTTATTGTTTTAACAGCGCTAAATGACTTTTATTACTCAATATTTCAAAGTAAAATTCCGAAAATAAAAAAGGTATAGTGCTTTTTTACGATCGCGTTATCGCAGAAAATACTTCGCTTTAATCTAACGCTGTTTTAGCATCTCATAACGAAATTCCTTGCGCGTCCGAGCAGTGCACGCATTTGAGGCGAACGGTGGGAATAAAAAGAAAAACAAAAAAACAAATAAAAAAAAAGAAGTTACATGCCGTGCTTCGGGAGACAACGAGCGGCCATGTGGTCCTTTCCGAAAAGAAAAGTCAACTACGTCGACGACAATGGCCGTGGGAGGTCTCTTCGCACGTCGGCGAAATTACAATGTAATTACAAACGCGGAACGCTGAAGGCCCGACATCTAAACCGAGCATAACGGTGCTCTCGCACTTTACATAAAAGCCAACGGCTCTCCATCTTAAGAGATTCCCGTGGTCGCCGCCGTGGAAAACGAGACTACCATGGTCTTGATGGATCGTCCTAAATTGAAAACTCTATCTTGTCACGTACTGTGAATGAGAAGGGGAGTTTTTTTATTAATTTTTTGTCACCGTATATTTTTACCGCCATTCGGCTTTATACACAAAGGGAATTTTTAAGGAAAGACAAAATTTTATAGCCAGTTGCTGAAGAAAGAAATTTCATAAAAATAATAGCCAAAAAACTTGGAGTACAATTTATTTTGTAGTATAGTGGCTACTACATTAAATTTTATGATTCTTCACTATGTATTTTGTTTGTCTCGAATGTTTAGTTCCATTGCCTATCACCTAAAGTCTATGAATAAATGTGGTACTAGTACCACAAGAGGGCGCCCGCACTCTACAAAGAGCGTAATAGTGTGCTCTTTGATTTTTTTTACTACAAATTGCAATTACTTTTTTTCTATCCTACATTTCTATAGACTATTTCTATAGCACAGGACCGCATTTTGTTATGAGTATAGCGTATTGTCATACTCGCGCGCCCCCTACACAGAGAGAACCATTAAGTAACTTTATTTTAAGTAGCTTGTGTACAAAATACATATAATGTTAGTATTCTGTTTTAGCACCTATTCATGTTAGTGCATGTCATACTGTAGTTGTAAAAGACGTACTTCGATTGTCTAGGCCAACATTGATTCTAGAGTCAATAACACTAAAGTAGTAGAAGATAGGGACAATGACAGTGCAGGGGGCGCTGTACTTTGTAAGTGTAGTTACTTCTCTAAAGTTGCCTACTGCTTCTCTCCGTGTTGCATGTAGCTGTGAATTAATATTTGGTCTTACGTCACTGCAATTACTAAACAAGAATAGAATATATTTTGGGACATAGTTTTTGACAATTTCTTTGCAGGCGAATAATCTTGTGCTTTTGTGGTGAGAAAACCTTACAACTATTTTTTTTGTTTAAGTAGTACTCCAATCGCCAGCGAACAAATGCGAGAATATTATGACAACAAGAAATCTTGGGAAATAATCAGCTTTAGTTAAGAGACATATAGGTTCAGATGCCACTTGGCAAACGTTCAACAGCCAAAGCATACTGCTTTCAGAAATTCATCGACCGAGTTTCCACATTGCCGCGTCTCCTTTGAGAGCTGACCAATGACCAGACAGACCACCATCATCACGAGCTGTTTCTCGTCAGTATAAGTTCGCTCGGCTGCACAGAAATGTCTAACTTGTCGCGTCGACGGTCTTAGCAGTTCAAAATTAATTGCGATGTGCGACGTTGCGAAGCAGTCAAAAAACTTTTCGCGCTCAACACGGGAAATCTTACTTTCCATGAACACTGTTATGACAATCGAAATGAAAGATGTTATACTACTTTTTTTCTTTTTTTGTTTTAACGATTCTACTTTTTAAATAAATAATGAAGTGAATAATAAATATTTATGGTGAGGGTAAATTTTTCGTAAAACGATAAAGAGTTTAATCTAATTTAAAAATTATAAGAAGAAAATTGTTATATTTAAAGTGGAAGCTTTAATTCACCTTTCTTAGACGATCATACGATCAGATTTGTAGTTGAAAGTTCAATATTATCGATGGAATAATAATAAATATTTTTAAAAAATGACATCTGTAAAATAGTATTTGAAGGTCGATCGAACACTGTAAGTTTTGCTAAGATACAAGAAGAAAGGAGAGGAAAAAGAAAGCAGACAAGCCGAAAACTTTGCCCCAACATTTTAAAGAGGAGGTCCATCGCGCAATGGAATTTACGGATCGCTGCACCTCGTCTCGACCTGCGCTCGAAGAGATAATCGAGGAAAAAGGTTTGTCAGAGAAACACCAAATGGAAGAGCGACAATAGACCTCCATAGAATTTCACAGCTATTTAACATTGAATAAGTAGACCGTCATCCTTTTTTTTATTGATTTCCAGGAGGACATTCAGTCACGAAGCAAAGTAAAAGCTTTCTATTAAACATCATTTAACATCTATTGAATCTACTGAACACGAACAACATGGAATTTTCGTTAAAACCAACTTTATCTCAGTTTTGCTTTAACTTTTATTTCCAGTTCCTGTTTTTATTGAAACTTTCACACCATCTTTTACCGTCAGAAAAAAAGCAGAGCCGAGCAAGCCTGACCCACTATCCCCTAGAAACATTTCAGTAAACCACACCGAGAAGCCAGTGCATCGAGCCATCCTAAAAGTTAGTCAGAACACGCAGCTGGTCGAGCGAGCCAGGCAGACCCACGATAAGCAAGTAGCGCACGTGTGACTTTTAGTAGAGCCCATGAGAAATTTGTCAGGTGTATCGGAGCCCAGTACGACTAGCGAAGCAACACCCTATCCTCCAATGGCTCTGTATTATTAAGTCGGATGCCGAGGGGCTACGGAGCTCAATGCAGGATGCAGGAGGTGCCACCGGTGGCGTTGCATGCCAACAGGGAGACTGAAACACACGACGTCGAGGTCGCGGAGTGGTGCCTGCGTTACTGCTGGGAAATGCCGCTGCCGCTCAGCGAATTCTCCCGAGTTCAAGACTGATCTCATTTACACCTGTGGCTGTCTATCTGCGGACGGCTCGGCGAAAATTCCGTATAATATTCCCATTAGAGCATCGGGCGCACGCGCGTCTGGCCGGCCGTAAACGTCGGCACGCGCTATTTGCGAACCAAGGAGAGTCTCCACTTTGGAGATATAAATCAAAGGTGGTCTACGTATGCGTCTGACCGCATTCTCTGTATCTCGCTTTGTCTCTCGCCACCGGCTGTTAACCAGGCATGATGAATTTAATAAGAGGGTTGTATAGAAAATAGGCGTGGGCGTATTTTATTTGTTCTATTGGAAACACGGCCTGTTGACTATTAATTACGTACGACGGATTTAAGGCGCGATGGATCAAGCGAGTGTTTCTGGAACGGTTAGTGAACTAGAAATTTATAAGATTGCTGGAAATATATTGTTCTTCTTGGAATAAAGGTTGTCTAGAATTAATTATTGAAAAAATTGGGGTTTACAAGATTAGTATCTAGTTTTAGAGCAGAATGGAAGGGTTGTTTATTTACGAAAAAAATCGATAAAAATTACATTTATCATTAATTATGTTATCATTATAAAACAAGAATCATGAAGTAGTTATACTAAGTGTCAATATTGAACTCAGTATGCGAAAGTTAATTATTATGTGCCTTACCTCTTTATCGATACTAACTAAAAGTTAATTATTAATCAACTTAGAAAGCCTACCTAACTTGACTTCTACCAAGTGTAGCTAGTTAGTTGAACTAATAAATTTCAATGAGCATAGCTGAAGTAATTTTCGGAACAAGTGATATACAGCATCAAGTTTACGTATGAAATTTTCCACGTTCAAGTATTCCTTAGTCCAACTACTGCAATTAACAAGCAGTAATTGAATATATCAAATATATAAAATATATTCAATTACTGCAATATATAAAATATATTCAATTTTATAATAAGCTATTTTTTTCGTTTGTTCAAATTTTATTTATTACTCTATAGATAAATAAATAAATATAGTATTTCTTGCGTTACCTTAATTAAACGCGGTATTTGTTACTAAAAGCTCCTCACTTTCATTTTTAGCAAATAAGTATGTGTTATTAGAGAAGTATCTTGATCTAAATTTATGCGTTCATAAACATTATAAAACTATCAAAGGCACGGTATAACAATGATATAAAAGCAAAAATATATAAAAGAATAAAGTCCAAACTAATGACACATTTCTCGTGTATCAAATGAACAAACCGCTCGCATGCTATTCCGTTCTAACAAAAAAAAAGTGTGTTAATTATTTTTAACAAGGTACAACTGCACGCTACAAATTAAATTTACAAATGGAAAGGACTCAATTTAACAAATTCAAGCTAAACGAAGCTGTTCGAAATTCCAAAACTTCACGCGGACGTAGGGAAGAGGATGTCCTGTGACAACTCTTAAAAACGAAACAGCGAGCACAGAGACAGCGCCGAAACGTCGATCCAAACAAATTTTACTGCTTGCGATATACGGCTAGGCTCGCCTCTATCAGGAAACTTTCCAAATTGCCAAACTTTGTGGCTGAATATCGCGCTCAAAGTATAGGAGAGGGAGGGGGAGGGGGGACGGCCTACGGTCGGCCTACGAGCTATGAGAATCAGTGATCCGCTGTAGCGATAGTCAGCCGAGTCGCGCCGAGCCACGACCTCCTCTCCCTTTCGCTTTCGTATGCGCCTGTGCGCGACCACGAGGGCGGAAATCTGTGTACACGGATAAGCGAAAACGCGACACGGGAAAATACGTGCGCTCCTGGCAGCGCGATTCTCGCGCTCTCGGGATTTACGATCCCGTATCCTGCGCGGGCGCGCGCATTTCCGGGATATATTCAAGCCGTGTCCACGGCGGCAATAACTCCAAATGCGTCTTTCCATCTCCAAGCGTCTCAATCTCCCGCGAGCAGTCTCGAGGATCTGCGTACACGTGGCGCCTTCTTAAAAAGGGGAAACATCGTAACCGTTACTTTCAGAGATATTACCCGGCGTAATTACGTGAACCTTTTTACTTCCCCTCTTGTGTTCGAAACGGGTCAAGTAATAAGACAGTTTTAAGAAATAAAAGTATAATGTGGTTATCGCGATATATCTCTGTGTGGAGATATTTTATTGGAAAAATTACAATGTCTGTAAGGTAAGATCCTTGTTGAGTTTCTCCGTAGAATTTGGTCAGAATTTTGAAATATCGGCAGATTCCAGCGAACAAAACGGCAAAAAATTTCTATACATTGCCACATGCATTCTGTATATGGTTCCAGGTAGAAATCAGACCAAGATTAAACTATTGGTTTCTTTAGATATACTCATCGCTATAACTTCAAGATATCATCTATAAGACATTTTTAAGTAATCTTTACATCGTATTTGAATCATCTAAGTCACCTTTAAGACATCTATAAATCTTGCAGTTTACTAAAAATCATTATTTACCATTATTGTGTCATAATCTCTTAACAATGAGAGCAACAGAGGATGTGCAGTTATCACTGATCAAATAAGAGAGTACCGGAATCCTAAATTCTGGCGTCGCGTGCATTTGACCGTAGAAGTGTTTAAACTGACACAGATAAATTCTTGAGATATCGGAGCTTCAATCCTCCCGACGGGTCGAATGTTTCTGGGCTACTCTTCTTTTAATACGGAGAGTACGAGAAAAGCACGGGCTGGGCTGGTTATTTACTGCTTCGTGCACGGAATATCGAGATGCACCGAGATTGATTAAAAACAGATGCTTGATAAGCTGCGACATTAATGTTTGATTTATTAGATGCACCAGTCGGAATGTCATTGAAGTTCATACGGAATTAATGCATCACTCTATCTCTACATCGATATTCCAGGTCGTTAAGAAGTTTTAAATAAATCTGTTTACGGCATTAATGAAATTCGTTCCATGGTATAAATGACAAAATACAGTGTAGTACAGTGCACACCAACGTTTTCCACAATAGAAAACTTGTGCCTTGCACCATTTTGATAACCTAATGGGTCACGTTCAATAGTCGGTCTATTCACGAAATTTCAAAAAGTAAGTATCGTTGCCTATCGAAAAACCATTAATACCATAATCTGCAGTATAGAAAAAGTAACATTACAGTTACGACGTCAATGGCGTGGGATTTTGGGGAACTGGATAAAAAAAATTGATATTTAGATTTGTGCAATGCTTTACTGCCACGAAATAAATTTTCAATTCACTTGAGAAGCAATCTTTTTCGAACGCAATATTCAATTGCAATTCACACGCCTTTTGGGAATAGACGATAGATTTGTATCGGGAAATACACAGTTCACAAAGTAAAATTTATGTGAACGCATTGTATATTAACTGGAACATGGTAGAAGAGGATTTTATCGGGGTATATAGTGAATAATGATGACAGAATTTCGAAGAGTATACTCTGTCAAAATTTATTATTTTGAGTCATATTTTATGCATCAAATTTGAAAACAATTGTTAACTTGATTGATTCTTAATGGGAATATCTAATTTCACCGTTGCATAAATCAATAAATCATAAAATCGCTGGATATAGTGACGTAGACACATTTATTGCTCCAAAAATACAATTACAGTTTTAAAAATTGATATCTTCTGAATATAATTTTCTTCTCATTTTTTCTCACTACAATTTTTTTCTCATGAGCTCAAAACTACACGAAAAGTGTTAGATTCTCTTAATTAGAGGTTAGGTAATCTTTTTATTTTTGAAGCGATAATTCAAAAATTACTGAAATAAAATCGACGCCTCTAACGAAGACTAGCACATTAAAAAAAAATATTGCATTAAACCCTAATATAATGGAGCAAAGTATTTACATTCAGAATTACAACAGTCTAATTTGTATAAATTTAAATCAAAAGTACGGCTTTTTTCGAAAAACTGAAATGAGCTACTTTTCTTTCGAGATGACGAAATAATCTTGAATTTAACTTTGAAATGTATTTCATTTTACTATTTAAAGAAATTTATTACTATCCTCTTCCTACTAAAATAAATCATTTGACCTTAAAGGGCTATTGAATGTCTTCTAGTCACGATGTGTATGTGAACTTCCATATATATAATATTTTGCGCTTGTGTAGATTTTAGAATCAAGAAACAAGGGAACCAATTTAAAAGACATGGCTCAATTCAAATCAAATATCCCTGTGAAAATAAACCACAATATGAAATTTAAAGTCCTGAATTGAACGAAGCAAAACTACATGACCTTAAATATTTTTCTTTTTAGCTTATAAGCTACCACAGTAAAAGCATATTTACATAAACATAAATAAACAGGAATAAAGAGTACGTCTAAACTCAACTAAACAACGAAAAATAAGGAAAACATAAAAAATCTAAGATATAGATGGGAAAGTACAGGGTACTGAAGGACTGTGAAGAAATTATTACTCTTTCCAGTCTGTCTGAAATGTTATCCCTCCTTGAGTTACTGTTTTTACGCCTGTAATCAAAATACACTTTTATCATATTTTAATGTTTTAAAAGAATTCACATGTTCGCAGAAAACTTATTATTTAAGGGGGGTTTATACCTAAAAATTTTTTGAAAAAAAATTTGAAAATTAAAAATTATAATAAAATTTATATTTTCTATTGAATATTCTAGAAATATGTTATATTCCTGACAAAATGAGCCCAGATAGAAATTTTTAGACTCATCGTAGCCT
>JAWWEP010018935.1:0-13451 GCA_035582995.1 Sycophila quercilanae | reverse complement strand
AATGAATTTATTTGTTTCTAAATAATTTATAGTAGTTTCAAAAAAGTAATTACTTTATTCAAAGAAATATTTAACAAGTATACTGTTGAAATGAATATTTACTTAAAATTATCAGATTTTTCTCTGAGTGCAAAATTTTTCTTGTTCTTTTTAGTATTGATATTGTGTCACTTACTTTTTTTAGTTTTTTATTTGGTGCATGTGAAAGGCAGAGCGGTACTAACTATACTGAGATAAAATTTTTCCGTTATTGCAATTTTTGATTTTTTTTTAATTGAATTTTCGTTAGCTATCCGTGAATTGGAAATTCTTAAAAAATGATAAAAAAAATCGAAAACTTCTCGAACTGGGTAAATTTCAATTTAGCATTTAATAAGCGACTTCGAATAAAATGAGAATTTTTGAACTTTTCTATAGCACGCGAACTTTTTTAAAAAGTCAGCGTAACTCGTTCCTTCGCCCATTTTAATTACGACAAAATCGATTATACATCGTTTAATTTACTTTTTACACCAGTTTATTTTGACAAATTGATATTTTAATCCGCATTTCTTTATAGTTTTTATTTAATTTGAATTTAAATGCCAAAATGTCTAAAAAAAATCGGTGCTATATATTTTATATAGATCTACCTAAATATCTAATATATGATGATGATCAGGTTACAGAAGCAGATGCAAGTTTAAATACTACTAGAATCTTGTACAAAATAGTTCGAATAATTATTTAGTCCCGTAGGCGTTATTTAGCACATACAACATATAACAAGTAAAAGGTAATTTTACACCATACTACATAAACAAGTAAAAGATACACAATTTAAGCGAATTAGAATTTCAAGCTCAGTCCCCTTTCCAGACCAATGGAAGATCTCATTTAGCTCATCCGGATTTGCAAACAAAGTTTCTTACGGGTCAAAAAAGGCGCATAAAAGCGACATAACAGTTTTACTCAAATGAAAATAGAGATTCATAACTTTCGCATCCTCGAGACCGAGACGCCTCGAGTCGAGCGCCCCTTTCCCCCGCGAGGGCCGAAGAAAGAAGGAGAAAAGAAGAAGAAGAAGAAGAAGAAGAAGAAGAAGAGGAGAGACCGAAGCCAAGAGGAGCCAAGGGTAGGTCGAAGCGAAAGCTAGAAGCCGAGTAACTTCCGTCGGGTTGGCTTCCTCCTCGCTTCTACTCCACGCGATTTGAAAACGGGCCGCGACAGAAGAAACGACGGGAAATCGTTCGAGCGCCGGAGATGGACTCCTCGTAGGGAGAATCCCCCCCCCCTTATACCCTTTTCCTCCCAGCGGCTAGTCCCTTCTTCATCCTCCTCGAAGCGCATTGTAAGAAATGAAAATTCGTTCGTTGTAAACGATTCAATTACCGCTGCGCCTCGCAAATTGACGAAAGCCCCAGGACGAGAGAAATTAGGGTGAGCCTCTCTCGTTTTCCATCCTGAGTAAGTGCATTCTCTCCTCCGACCCTCCGTTTCCTTTCTTATATTTCGTCCAAACTCGTTATCCGCGATTTTGACGGCACCCCCGCTCAGAGGTACTGCCTCCTTCCCTCGTTACGCGCTTGTTTTCAACTTCCTGGTCCTCCCCCTTCTACCCTCTGGTGGGAGCCTCGGCTATAATGGACCTTTTGAATAAGGCTCCGAGCAGGAAGTTGTGTAATAAGACCGAAAAGTATTTTCTTACGGACGCTTGAAAAAACTCGAGACTCGTTTTTTTTTTTTTTTTTTTATTTGCGGATTTTCTTTCGTTAATCACGCGGGCGTGGGGTGGATTGAGTCGTACTAGCGTTTGCCGATCAATTCTTGATATATTAGGTGGAGAGAGGAGTTCGTTAGGGTTGAAGGTTAAGGAGGTAACTAATTACTGGGAAAAGGTATTATATTATTGATAACGATATACGGCATAAAGAGTTATTGGCGAATTGGTTGGTAATTGTGTAGCGACTATAATAATTAGTCGGAATACCGTCGCTGCGACGTAGTAGAAATTTCATTGACCGCAAACATCATTAGTTCATATAGACCGAGGCAGATTTGATAAATAACGGGTCTGTCGTTTCAAATCGATGGTCCGTTTAATTGTCATTAAGTGCTCTATGGATGGTACATAGTAAAGTAGAATAATTACTTTTAAATTATAGCAATTTTATCGATTTGTTTAATTTGGAAGATTGTAGGTTATTTTAGTGGAAAAAGTTGTTTTTTGTTTTTTTTTTTGCTGATTTTTATTGTACAGTTGAGAAGTACTGTATTATTACTTATTTTATTAAGTACTGTATATTATTTATTGTGTTATATCGTATTGTATTTTCTTTATTAACTTTAGCCATTTAATTTTTTTAGTAGTAGTCAGGATAAATTTTCCTTAAACTACAAAAAATCTTACATATCCGTACATGAAAATACAAAAAATTAAAAAATATACCGCGACTTTAACCAGTGGGAATTAAACTATAGTATCAATTAAAGATAATACGTTAAAATTTAAATAAATCTTATGGTAAATAATGAAAAGTTTAATTATTTTCATTAAAGGTCTAAAATTACGTGCAAGTAATTAAAAAAATTTTTAAACGCCAACCTCAAATCATGAAAAATGAGTGGAACGTAAAAATAATTATTTATTGAATTAGGGAGATCCAGAACTAAAACTAATTGCTATCAGATATTAAAAACGACGGCTACTTTCTTTCGACTTAACTTTCTCGTTTCGAAAATATTTATCTTCAGGTTCAAAAATGTTGTCTTCTTTCATATTGAAATAATATTACAAAAAAAAATCTCTCACAACTTCAACTGAATCCGTGATCCAGAAGTCTGACCCTCTCCTACCTACTATACTATTATAATGTTAATTCCCATTGTCTTCAGATCGCCGTCAGGCATCCACAGCCATTACCCAGCATCTGATACCCATCCGCTCCTCGAGTCGGGTCAAGCCCGTCATCACTCGTCAATCGCCGTCCCTTAATTAGTAACTTTTGCGCAAGTCCCGGTATATCCGCCCGCTTGATAACGCGCGTCGCTCCAGGAGGTCTCGTGGCGGCCGTAAGTTTGCTTCTCGGCCGAAGTTAACGCCTTTCCGCGTCATCGGCCCCCTGCGCTGCCTCCTCAGGGCTTTATTCCGCTCGCCTCTCATTTTCCGCCATCGGGCGCGTCTCGCATCGCCGCGGCCCGTCTAATGCGGCCAGATTAAAGGGCCGAGACCTCCGCCGAGCAATAGAAAGAGACGGACCCGCGGAGTATTCAGGATAGGCATCAAACTACTTAATATGTCCGATAGACGCGGCTCGTTTACCCGAGCGCCCCTCTATGCACGCGTCCCACTTAGCGACTCGACTGATACACGACGTCGGTGTGTGACTTTGCTCCGGCGAGTGAATCCATCTCGGCTTATCGGGGAGCGGCCGCCCCACCGTGAGGGGAGTGGAGGGTTCAGAGGCTCTCTCTGGGCAGTGGTTAACGTGCGCACCTTGCGCCTCCGGCGGATTACCCGGACGACGATATCTGTGCGTGGCACGCGCGGTTTACTTGCTTCCCTCCTCCTCCTCCGAGATGCTCGAACTGTTAACTATAAATAATCTGACGGCCGAATCGAAATGAGCGTCTACCTGATCAACACCTAGTCTCTCACTATCCTTTGCCTTATGGGGAATTATTAGAATTTCTAATTTTCAATTTAATTATAAGAATTTACGATAAAGTACAAATTTTCGCGTTAATTTTGTTATTAATGTGAATAGCAACTATACGTTTTTCTGCATAAATTTTAATTAATTAATTTTTCCCCTACGATTATGGTAAATTTTAAATAGCAATATTAAATATAGTTCGACTTCATGTATAAATCTGGTTCTTTGGTCGGTCGATGGCATAGTTATCAAACTTTCATGTAAATTTTTATATACAAATGGAAAATTTACACCGTTAAAAATGTCATCGATTTTAATGTTCTTTCCCGCATTAAAATTAATGTACCTGTTTCAAAATATATTTTAATGTAGATTTCTATCAAATTTAAACTATATCTGCCAATTTTCGTATCTTACAGAATAATTCTATTTAATTTTAATGTAAATTTGTATATTAAATTTTATTCATTAAAACTTTAATATTAATGTAATACATGAAAGTGAATTAATGTATTTGAAATTTGCTTCTCTCATTTGTACATTAATCTTAATGTGGATATTTGTTTCAGTGTTTTAGATATACTACTAATCTGTGCTAAACTATTACGATTCAATGTTTTTTTAAAAAAACGTTCCTTCAATATACCATACCCAAACTCGAACTTAGCGCACGATATTATTACCTAATACAAGGCCCCTGTTAAATTTATCGAATTCCTTTTTCCCGCTTATTCTACAACCCATTCGCAGTTAATAACGCAAACTGTTTCGTCCGTTTGTTGCGAATTATCAGGGAATAAATAACGATTCAGCGTATATATACAGGCGCGAAGGGTATTAGAGTGCCGCACGTTCGTTAAAGTTTAAAATTTATACGCGCGGATGGCGCGCGCTAAATTCGTCCATAAGGAGAAAAGGAGTGAATTTCGCATTAGAATAGTCGAGGGGAACACGCTAAAAATTATCCGACGCGGCCGCGCGTCTCGGCGGGGCCTGCGAATAAGCCGACGGAGTGTAACAGCGCGGACAATAAAATAAATATCGGACAATAAAAATGCATCAATAATTTCTTGGCATTTTTCACCGGGCAAATGGCTTTTTTCCCTTTCTTGCGCCTGGGTCTCCCTCCAGGCCCGACGTCGTAAAAATCCTCGCGTCGATCGCCTACGCCATAGACACTTTAGCTGGAGACCCGACTAAGCTGGAGACTTTTAATATGCATTAAAACAGCAAAATAATGGAGAGTTTATTCTCTCTCTTTCTCTCGCGCCGCTGGAATCGAATTTTTCAATCGATTAAGCGGCTCTCTCAGTCTCTCTCGCTCTCTCTCTCTCTCTCTCTCTGGCGCTACGCTCCCTTTTAAATGGGCGGGAGACCATATTTATCCCGCGCCCGACCTTCTCCTCTTTTGTCCGAGTGAGGGGGAAGTTTATATTGCGTCGCGTGAATTCCGCGAGAGATTACCCTGTTCAAAGGGCACGAGAAGGGGGGAGGAAGGGTGGGGGGAGAACCCACTGAAAAAGTAATGTTTTCCTCATTGTTTGGATTACTTCGTGGCTCGAGCTTATTTACCCGTGGTCGCGGCGTCATATTGTGCCTGGCCTCCGCGAAAAATAGCATTGAAATTTCACCTTTCATCTCCCCGTGCTCTTTCGCTGGCCTTTTTCGGATTAATATTTGCTTTCGTGTAAAGTATATGGTGAGTTAAAAAAAAAGTATGTGCATGTGTACCCTAGTCAAACGGGACTTACAAAACAAATTTTAAGGGGGATCTTGCACGATACGGATGGTGGGAGAATTCGTTAAAACTTTGAGAATTTATTATTTATTGAACGCGGAATAAGAAACGCGAAAGTTTCTTTAGATACTTTGCTGAACAAAAAAGTTGAAAAATCATTTTTGAAATTTATAAATTTTCACGTAGCTCTTATGGGTGCTACTTTCCTTTTAAGCTACTTAAAAATAAAAATTAAACACGAATTTTTAACGATTTTTCCAAAAAAATATTTTGCCGAGAAGATTTACCAGACATTGCAGGTCATGATAAAAATTACTCATTTTTTGGTTTTTGGAAGATCTTTTAAACTTTATTTCATTTTTATTGCATATATTTTGAGTTGTATTTTCATATTTACAGAATTTTAAATAAAAATTACGCAAAAGTCCATTCAGTTTTATCTTATAAAGATTAAAAATGGCTTAACTGCGAAATACGCTT
Source organism: Sycophila quercilanae (assembly GCA_035582995.1). NCBI lineage: Eukaryota > Metazoa > Arthropoda > Insecta > Hymenoptera > Eurytomidae > Sycophila > Sycophila quercilanae. The sequence goes on along the minus strand of JAWWEP010018935.1, from coordinate 7,598 downwards.
GTGAAAGTAGATTTAATTCTCCATCCATAATAGAGTTTTGCAGCATTATTTTTGTTTGTATTTTTTTTAAATTTTTTATTTTCATCAACATTCAGTAAATTACAATAGTATATTATGCTACTAGGGAAATAAAGAAAGAACGGCCCCAAATCACATGGAAATTATCACCCGAGCCGAAGGTGAGGGTGACAAACATGTGATTTGAGGCATTCTTTCTTTTTTTCCGTAGTGGATATACAATTTTTTTACATACCCACGCCGAAATTGCCAGTTTTTCATTCCCGCGCCGGGATAAAAATAGGCACTGTTGGCGGGGGTATGTAAAAAAAATATTTTTCAATTTGTTTGACATCGTGACAAATAAATATTTGCTTATGTAATACTTTTATCACGAGTGAGAATAAACAAATAAACTATCTTAAAATAAATAAAAAATATCGCCATCTATATATTCAAGTTCGTTAAAAACTTTTTCATCCCAAATAAAGTCTTTACGAAGACTGATTAAAGAAAAAAGAGCATCTCGTTTTACCCTGCTATAATAAGAAACACGAAGAGCGATTTAAAAGGCATTAAAATCCAAATATATTTTCTTATTTAAATCGAAGTACTACTCGAGTTTCGCCAATCATCCGTTATACAGAAATAAAAATAAATAAAAAAGAAGAAAAAAAAGAACACCAGTAAAGAAGACAAATTAACGAGTCACCCGCGGCGCGACAATACTATCCCCGTCAAGTTTTATCGCGCCGCAGAACACACATTTGTACCTCACAGCGGCGGAAAGAGGAATATTTGTTCGGACAGGTATAACCGAGATAAAAACGAAGCGCATTCCGATAAGTCGGAATGAAAGGAAGGAATAGAGGAGAGGAAAGAAGGAGGGCAGGAAGAAAGAAACGTCGGTCGATGTTTATTGGATGCGTTTCTACGTCGCAAAAGGCGCGGAGTACTACAAAAGTGGCGTCGCCCGCGGCACCGAGAGAAAGCAAGAAAGAAAAAAAAACTAAGACCGAGAAGAGAGAAAAGAAAGGCGGAAAGAAAAGCAGCAGCGCCGGGGTATAGCGAGGGAAAGAAAAGGGAGCCCGGGAGTATCGGTCATTAGAATTCCCGAAGGAGGCTTTTACCCGGTACGTCCAAGGCACTCTAATCTCCCGGTGCATTCGCGACAAGTTAACCTCACGCCGGTGCGCGCGCGCGCGCGCAGCCATCTAATCTAAAAGAATCCCATCTGAATTTACACGACGCGCTTCTCCTTCCCTACAATCTCCTTCTACGCCGGTCGAAGGGACGTTAAAGACGTTTCATTCGCGAATTTTATTTAGACTCGCAGCTGTAAAGAAGCCCATGAAAATCGTCCTCCGTGTTTTTACGAGCTGAGGGTACGGCAAGTGAGGGGGAGGGTAGACGAGGTTTCGACGGGATTGAAAAATCCCTGCTCGATGTCGTAAAGGTTTTCAGGGATGAGTATCCTGTTAAAAATTACTTAAATGAGAATGGAGAAAAAAGAAACGAGGAAGCAATGGGGGAGGTTCGAGTAGACTTTGTGCTACGGTGTGTATGTAAGATAAAAGCGGAGATAGGCGCAAAATGAATTAACTTTTGACTTGGCTCCCTTTGCGGCGACGAATCTCGTGACGAGTGATCCTTTTGAATCGCGACTGATACGTGCGCGCGCGCCCGCCTCGATACAAAAAGAAAATATCAAAAGAAAATTACTTAAGCGACTTTCCAGTCACGCGTACCCACTTTAAAGAGGCTCTTTTCAACTGCGCCGGAGGCAAGCTAATAACCGATAGCGCGACGCAAACCAATCGTCAGTAAAGACGACTTCAAAGGCCCGACTAATTAGAACGTCGAGATGATGGAGGATATGGGGGTGGAGTGTCGACGCTGTGTATATGCGAAATTTCTCCCTTTTTCCATGCGGCGTCGCTTCTTTTTATTATTTATTTTTCGTTCGGTGGAGACGCTTCGACAAGACGGCGGTCGCCTTTTTTAATTTACGAAGTGGCGTCGTCTTACCGCCGACAGACGAGCGCAAATAATAGACTGAATTCCGAGGAAAATAAATGTTTGCCGTCATCTGTACGCGATCCATTCAATCTTAAATCGAAATCACATAATTAGATTCCCGCGTATTTAAATCTTGAGCATCCTTCGTGTCCTCTATTAAAATAAGTGAGGCTATACGCGCGTACTTCATCGCGTCAATTGGTCATACTTGAGTATTTGAAGTGACTACACTGAGAGAATAGTACCTATTCCTGTAAAAATAAATAAGTGAAATTTGTCTAAAATAAGTGACTAGTCACTTATTCCACGTGAAAAATAAAAATATTTAACGTGAAATAAGTGACTTTTCTAGTGAAAATTCACTTATTTATTTTTAGAGGGACTGTAAAAAAATACTATTATGTATCAGAGAAACTGACCACAGACTGGACTCTCAAATAAAAATTACCAAGCCCTATAGTGAAATTAGTCATAAGCATAGTTAATTTTGCTACAAATTCTTCTCATATTCCCGTACACAAATAGTAATTTTTACAATATTTTTTTTCTTATTACAATAACGCATTTTAATGAAGTAAGACCAAAATCATTGGGTTTTATCTTCAGTATCTGATATAATCATATCTACGTAACGTTTAAATACTTACAAACGACACACGATCGCAAATAAAAATCTCAATTGAATCCCATCCCGAGAATATAAAGTGCTTTTGCCATTCAATCTTCGATCGAAATCGCGTAATTACGCCACCACCCACGTATTTAAATTTACGCGCATCCCCGATACTCGAATTTTCGCCAGAACCGAATGTTCAAAGGGTTCGTGAAAAAGTCTCGGAAGCGACTAAAAAATATTGAAAAAAAAATCCAATCGAAAATGTTCAGCCATTCAGCGCGTGCATCGAGCGTTTCGAGTGGTTAAGTCAATTATGCGTCGGACAAAAGCCTTCCCCACTCGAGCCAAATAGTCCTCCAGAAGTGCGGCGCGTTTTCGATAGTCGATTGGTTTTTTTCTCTCTCTCTCCCCCCCTCCCCCTCCTCCCGTGCCTGTAGATTCGCGGCTGACGAATGCAATTTTTCGAGAGGCCTTGGTGGAACTTTCCCGGGACGATGCCGTCGCCGTCGTCTTCGTCTGGGGAGGAGGAGGAATCGAGGAGACGGTGAGATCGAGACGCCCGTCGAAATGGACCGAATATAATCGCGAAAAGCGCTTTGGTGAATGTACAGCGCGCGAATCGTGAGATCTCAAATGTCCTTATCGGCCGGCGCGATACACTCGGAGGGGCTTAATGAAATATTCGATTAAGTTTCTTAATTGAGTTTCTTAAATTCTCGCTTTATTTAATGAGGCGTGCTGGGAATAGAAAGCGACTGGAGAGCCGGATTTTTGTTATTCAGGGGTATCTTTTCTGGAACGAAATTAAGTAGAATTATTTAAATCGGAAAGTACGTGCTCAATATTAACTCTATAATATAAGCATTCATTATTCATAAGTTAATGTCTGCGGAGTCGCTTATTATCAATTATTCGAGGAGAACAAAAATTTAATTGAAGTTGGTATAACTTATTTAAAAAACAATGTCGTTGTGCTGCTTATGCTTTTGCATTAAAGCGTATATTTTATATACTTTTGAAAATTGACCAAGGAATTGTTGAATTATTATTATTTTTTCTAAATTTATTAATTTCATGATCCTCTCTTTAAAAAAAAAATGATGGCAGGATATGTTATGAAGCAATTTAAGGAGAAATCTGATTAAAACTTTCATGTGTTTCTCAAATTTCAATTTGATTAATCAAAATACTTTTTATGTCTACTCATTCATAAGTTAATAAAATAATCATTAAGTATTTAAAAATTTTCTAATAAAAAGTGATAGCTCAAACCCCACAAATTTTATCGCTCAAAACGCGGAGATTTCGATAGTATAATTATTTTATTCAATAGTCGAATAAAGGTAATAAAATCAATAAACATGTTTATTATGTTTATATTATTTGCAAATAATATACGGCTAGAACATTATATGCATTTTCCAAACTGATCAGGCTCGCATCACGAAAAAAATCTAAAACGATCGATTTCCCTAAAAGAATAAAAAAAAAGGAAAAATGAAGGAAAAAAATTAGGATAATGATCAAAGCGAGGAATCCCTTCTCTCATTACCGGCGGAATCCGACTTTCGGAATGTAGACCGCGTGAGACGGCGCAGCCGTCATTCAAGGCGGCGGCAATCATAACGGCGGAACGAAGATGGGCGGGGACTCCGGGAGGAACGGAAGAAGGAAGGAACCGACGGGTAAGGGGGAGGTAAAGGGGGGGGGGCTAATTAGAGGTCATAGACGCCTTCAATTAACGTCGCCGTGAGAGAGGCGCGCGCGCGCTCCGCGGATTATAATTAGCCAATTTATAGTGACTGCACACACGCGCGCGACTCAGCAAGCCGGTAGATGGCTGCAGTCGTGATTTAGATTAGGGCGGGGAGGGGAACCGGGCGACTTGTTTTCGGCGGGGCGGGAGACAGACGGTGCGAAATTGACAGGGCGAGGTCGACGTCTCCGGGCACAAAGGAGCCGCTCGCCTAAGGATGACTCTAATCGAATATGATTATCTTCCCTCTTCATCAAGCAGACGGGATATTTCTGCTCCCACGCGCAAATTGCCGCGTGGAAAGGCTGGGCTGGGGTGAGCGAAGGGAGAGGGTAGAATCCGCCGCGGAGAAATTTCGCGCTTTTTTTTTTATCGTACGGAGATGGAAAAATTATTATCCATCGGTTGGGGATTACATCGTGGTCGCATTAACTAGAAGAGTGTCGGATTTCCGGATGCCTACCAGATTTCTCGGGTAACCGTAGGAGATGTTTTTATATACATATGAAAATATCATTCTGGTAATAGTTTCGATGATGGTGGATGATGAATAAAATAATGGTCATACAATAATATGTTTTGATTTATTTATGAATCTTAATACTTGCTTTTTTAGTGAACGTTGTTAAATTATCTAAAAATAGTTAAGTTAAAAATTGACGCTTTGTTACGTTAAGAAATGTTAATCAAATAAAAATTTAGCGCAAGGCTACTATTTATATTTATTTTTCTATCAAAAAAATTATCCGTAAGTTCGACAGGCTTTGAATTAGGCATATTAAACTCTCAATTTTATTCAAAACTTTAATTTCTTATTTAACTAAAAAATGATTCCCCGTAAAACATAATGTTAAAAGCAAAAATCCATAAAGCTTTTACAAAAATTTAACTACAGCTTTATTATAGAATATCATCGGATAGAAAACATGACACATTAAGAGCAAGCCTTTCTTTATCATATTCATGAAAATTAATACTATTATATTTTGTAGCTTCAGAACCATTAGGCGTTAGCGTCTAGTATTTAAACTTTTTTTTTATTTTAATATAGACGAAGACTTTTTCTACAGTTTCATCGAAATCCACGATCTGAAAATCTGAACCTGCATGTATAGGTACAGCTAATAAGTCGCTGAAACTCACCAGCAATGGTTATATTCTCATTACTTCCGTTTCACCGGGTAATATTATGCACTCGACCATTTTTTTCATCACTTATCAAGTGGTTAAATTAGCGATCGCGACGTACACTACATTACAATTTATTGTAACGACATCCATTGACAGCAATGCATTAATACATATGGAAACTAATATTGATAATATGACCTTTCCCGGCTTTGTTTCAAAATTTACGCGTCACATTCACAGGCACCTCCCGGGCTCACGAAAGTTCGCAGTATCATCATCGGAGCACGTATAATAAGTGCTAATTTCGTTGATTGCCAATTAATGCACCGCGGGCCATAGAAACTTACGGAATCGCGCGAACTCGTCAGCGACGCGGTAGCTCCACTCGTTTCCCGACTAATGGATTATTTATTAAACACTAACAAGTGTAGTGTAATTGACATGCAGGCGGCACCTCGCAGCGAAGAGCTCGGACCGTATTGTCCGCGCGCGGACGTTTATTAGGCGACGCTGACAAAGCAACGCGCTTTAAGAAAATTATTCGCGGCTCGTAATTTATGTAACGACTGGCGGTCCACTGAATAATGCAGGAACGCGTCGACCACTATTCCTATGAAAACAGGGAAAAAAAGGAGGAGGGAGGAGAGAGGAAAAAAGGAGGAGCGCGTGAAAGAACGGGAAAGTCCCGTCGACGGGGACGAGATAAAGAGCGAAAATAGCGAGAGCGAAAAATAGTCGAGGAGGGAAGGGGAGAGAGAGTGAGTCCATTGTGGTACTGAGCGCGGCTGTGGCCATTGGAGAAAAAAGCGTCCCCCTACTCCTCTTTTTAAACTCGTAATCAACTTTGCGGAGACACGTTGTTTCAAAGGCTGAAAAAACGAATCGACGCGTGGGTTTTATTATTCTGTAATGGACTGGTTTATTCTCCGAAAAACGGCGGTACGGACAATGCGCGCTGGAAGTACGGCCTGGTGGAAGAAAAGAAACGGAAAATCAATCGCTCTCGACGCGAGGGAAATGTTATGCCAGCACTCCGAAAGTGTTTGTTTACGCAATGCGTCGAGATTTTTGAACGGAAATGCTCTGTTAATTTTTTTCTTACTGCATTTCTAATGATACTTTTTAATCTTCATTCTGTGCTTTAGATAGTATTATAAATACTCTTTCGGAGAAATTTTTTTTGCGTCAAATCTGAGCGCATACAGTCAAAGGAATCGTTAATTATTTTTATTTTACGAATTCAAACGACTATCCAATAGTAAAAGTTAAGAGAGTTTACTTGATAAAGATAAAAGAATTATCGACAAGATTCTTATGAAATTCAGAATATTTAAAGATACATGTGTATAAAGAAGGCTCAATTAAATTGACAAGAGTCAGAAGCACGTAAAAAGCCAAATAACCACAACACGCATTTTTTTATGGGACGTTGATTTCGTTAACTTCTTCCAAAACAATTAACCTTCAAAATTTGGATATAAATTTTTCTTCTTTGATTGGCAATACTTAATTACACTGTCTTGATTTCCAACGTCACTAATAGTAAACTTCCTTAAGAAGATGCCCCATCCTTACCTTTATGAAGACGCCACCGTTACAAGAAGTAGTGCTGTAGTCAGATGGAGAAATTTCTTTTTCAGTTAAAAAGTTAAAGAAAACTTACTTTTAAAAGAAAAAGAAAACAGTTTACGAAGCTATAGCTATCGACAATGAAAACGATCAGTTGATTCACTTTACAATGATGGTCTGTTAATCGTCTAGTTTTATAATTCCAAATTTACAGCAAAAATACAAGCTGATTATTGATACTTTATCTTTACACTGAAAAAAAATTCAGTAATTTTAAGTAAATGTTTACTTCAAGAATACTCGTTAAATATTTCTTTAAGTCAACTAAATATTTCTTTAAAAACTGAATGAATTTATTTTAAATAAATTTAGTAGTTTCAAAATAGTATATTACGATACAAGTGCGATAAACATGATTTTTGGACTCGCGTGTGGTTAGCGCCCGAGCGAAGCGAGGGTGATAATCACGCGAGTCCGAAAATCATTTATCGCACTTGTATCGTACGATAT
>JAWWEP010018914.1:0-17317 GCA_035582995.1 Sycophila quercilanae | reverse complement strand
TAGTTGATTTAAAGAAATATATAACAAGTACTATTCAACGAAATATTTATTTAAAATTACCAAATTTTTTTTCAGTGCACAAGCACTTCGATTTTCGAAATTCATTATAAGTATACTATAAAGTACACTAAAAATTCAGTATCAGAAAGTACGGAGAGAGTCGTAGTCCAGGCAATGGGGAGCTCGAATTTATACCGGCGTTCTCCAATTTCCACCTACACTCGAGATCGAGACGATAATGTCTAAGTCTAGGCGTTCGCGTGTCGGCGCGGGTACTTGTACATCGCGATTCGCGCCTTTTCTCGGAAGGCGCCTCGCGCACGTGCGCAACATCGACCAGCCTCTCCCTCCACATTGAGACACTCGCGAGAGCCGGTGAACGGACCCCTTGTCCCGCGGATCTGGGTCAAAGTGTAACCCGAGCGTCAGGCCAGCCGAGAGTCGTGATTCGCGCAATTAGCGTAATGCAAGAATGTGCACTTAAATTTAGAACGTCTGGAGCTTCTGTAATTAGTTGCATATTAATTTCTCCGAGCGCATCTTGCCGAGCGTAAGAAGTGCTGTATAATTGGTGCGGACGACTTTACTGTATGCTGATACTGTTACGGTAATGATATGTTCTATTTTTTAATTTTTTTTTTATATTTTTTACTTTAAAAAAGAGATTTTGATTTATTACTGTGATTTTGTTAGTATCTCAGGTAAAATATCTGTAATGGTTAATTTTTTATGATGAAGAAATCTTGAATTTAATTTCTAGCTCGAAAAAAAAGTATTAATTTTCTTTTTCAAATAGAATAGAGAAAGTTTAAAGGATTATAAAAGTATATAACACTTCGAGGTGTGTACCTCAAATTTCCAATTGTATAAATAATTCAATATAAAGTACCTTCAACAAGTACAATCTCTTCTCTTATTTATATAATAAAAAAATAGCGGTATGGTCGAATTCAATGTTGCAGTTTCAGCTGAATAATGTCGATCTCTCGTTCGTTTATGTTAATTTTCGATTAAATACAAATTAAAACGATAATTTCATTGTTGTACGAAACTTTTATTTTACTTTTTTTTTTTAAATTCACTGAGCATTCAAATTCAATTAGAATTTTTTATCAGATAATTAAGGAAGAAAACAAGCTTTTTATCGAGAAGCCTAATTAGTTGAATTTTATTGCTCTCGCGAGACACGAGCTTTGTGTACTCGAGACACTTAAAAATAAAAGTTCAGCCTCCAAGTGTACTCGTAAAACTCTTGGACACTTTGGGAGGGACCATTCGACTGCGTTAGCAGATTTGAATCACTGAATGCTCAGGAGGAAGCCATAAAAGATCCCATAAAAGAGCTTCGAGCAAAAGGTGCACGCACGTCTAACCTTAGCCCCCGACCATTTGGCTTTTGGAGCGATCGCCATTCGCAGAAGGTCGAGATCGTCGAAAATGTCCATTTCGTGCGCGACTCGCTTTCCCGCACTCCTGATTTATAAGCCGACACTCAGCATCTAGCTATAGCTGTACATAGGTGTATATATATATAAAACGTGTTTTTATTTCTTCTCGATGAATCAGCTGTGCCTGCGGGGTTTGTGAAAAATAATGAAAAAAAGTGGAAATGAAAATGTTCTTTAATGGTGCATAGAATCGTTTTTCATTCGAACGTTTAAAAGAAGCTAATTATTCACGTGATAGACATTAATGAGCTTCTTTAGCAGTAAGTAGAACCATATGGGTTTAATTAAAGCACCGAAGTTTATTAAGTTGCGTCTTGGCATTCAATAAAGGAGCCTACTTGCTTGATATTTTTATTTTTAGGTCAATCGTGTGTAACTAAAAGAATTTTATATTATTAGTTTGTTTATACTTAAATGAATTTGTTATGCTATTGCTGATTCTATATCATATGGGATGATTGTAATGTAAAGCTTTCAACCTTAGACTTAACATCGTTAAGTGTTGAAAATCACATTTGTAATTAATTATACAAACGAAAGAAATCGAAAAAAAAGATTATACATTTAGCACTTGCCATTATACAATGAAAATATAAGTTCTATATCGTGGAGAGTTATATATATCCTTAGAAACGTTCATAATAATAAAATCGTATCTATTAGTAAATATATTTACTAATAGATCTCTATTTAAAAATGATACTGAAATTAGCAAAAGATTCGATGGCAGCCGATTCGAAAAAACCCCAAGGAAATTGCCTAGAGCTTTGTAATTTTCAGGGCTCCTTTAAATATCGATAAGGTAACTGCAAAAAAATTTTTGGTGGGGAACGTGATGATTTCATCATGAAAATCGAATCGGCTGCTATCAAATCTTCTGCTAATTTCAGTGTCATTATTTAAAATACTGATTAGTTATATTTTTGTATGAAAGATTATTTTTCAAAGTTTCAGTTATCAAAGAATAGAAAATTATAATATTATTTTATAATAATCACATGTAAAATAATTTGCGATACGTCTAGTAAAATTTTTTTAATTAAAATTGCAATAAAGATAATAAGTCTTGAGCTCCAGGAATAAATTTTTTAAAAATAACTCAAAAAAAAGTATCAAATTTATGATACGCGTGTGCTGGATTAAATTTTCTCAAACTATGTCAATCATCAAACGGTCTTCAAGCTATAATACCAAAATTAAAAAAAAAAACTAAATTCACGTATATAATTTAAACAAGTGCAGTCTGTCAAAACTCCTAAAAGTAAACACATCTCCTCCAACAAACTCATCATCCACGAGTTCAACGTTACCTGCCAATTGGTCAAATTCCGTCATATAAAAAAAAGAAATCAAAGTAAAAAAAGAAAGGAACTCGTCAGTGGCGAAAGCTCGTCGATATGAGCGTCGAAAGCGCGCCTCGGTGCAGGGAAACGAGGCGGAAGTGCAGAGCCGAAGGGCGTCGAGGCCCCCTGGCCGTGCGCCAAGCAGTCGCGAGAGATACTCCCGGCAACCTTGGCAGGTCCTGCGCGCATTCGAGTGTCTCGATTTTTATCGGCGCCTCGCGGCCAGACGCTGCGTACGCGATCCTGGAGGTAATTGCGCGCACCGCGAAAGGACGCGCCGCTCGGAAGCACTCCAAAGTGTGTCTCGTTACCGCGACTTTTCACGTCTGCGAGCTTCCAGTTGGTTCATTTTTATGTCCTGGAAAATGACTTTGTCGATCGATCGTGAATATTTAAATAAATATTCAAGGTATTGAACACTTTTAAAGTGAATGTGCTTAAGAATTTAATGGCGTTTTTAAAGCAGACGTGAAGAGAAATTTTTTATACGTTTATGTAAATGATATTTATAAAAAATGTTTATAAAAATGATACAGAGTGAATTTTGTTCATAATAGTAACGGAAATAAATTTATCACGTGTACCGTGTATATATATATGGGTAATAACTATGATAACGACTGTATAGAAATTATACTATAATAAAAATTGTGTGTATTTTCCTCATCCTGGTAGATTTTAACCTGGTATCCTGGGTGATTAATAATTTTATTAACAAAAGAGATTATATTACGATTCTACGGAATCTGAAGTAACAATTATTGTAAAAAAATTTCTCTCCGGGTATTCTTTTAATATATTCTCGATCTAAAATTTGCGAGTGAAAAATCTATTTTTTAAAACGATAAAAATATGTCGGAGTGTACCTATACTTCGCGTGGCTGGCCCAGTTTTCTCACTGCTTAACGCCGCGGGGATTCCGAAAAAAAGGCGATTCGTCACATTGCGACGATCGATCTGGTATTTGTCCGGTGCGCCATCGCTGGAGCGTCGCCAGGAAATTCGGACCTTGAGTGACTCTGGAGAAAGAATGAGGGGACCAGGGCTCGCCCACGAATTTAGCAATTTACACTTTAATATATTGATCATAACAAGTAGGAGTTTACGTACGTTTTTTTTTTTGTACATCAACACTTTATATTCTCTAAATTCTTTCCAGTGAAATTCACTGATAAATCAGTGAAATAATAATTGAAATAATAATTGAATAAACAATTGCCCTGATCCTGACTGATAAATCAGTGAATTTCACTAGATGAATTTTCTAGAGTAAATAAAGAAAAAAAATTTGGTTCAGAAGAATACAATAAATAAAATATAGAATGAGATAAAAGTGTGACTTCGCCATCAGGACCATTCCTGTATTCAGAATTTACATAGTTAAAAAATTGATTATAGTCAAGGTAATAAATAAAATTCTATTTAATACTGTAGGTGTTTTAAATAATATTAATTATTATTTTCTATTTTCTTATTTTACATCTCTATTTGGTAGGCATCACTTATGTTACCAACAACTACAAAATTAATAAAAAAAAAAAAGATAAAAGTAGAGATAAATCTTTTAGTAAAAAAATTCATTAAAAATACCGATTTATATGCATCACGAACATTTTTCACGTGTTTACGAGAATAAGGCCGATCTTAACCCAATCATCGCGGTCTGACAAAAAAACAGCGTAAAGCAAAATTATTCCAACTCTGAAAATAAGCTCGCATAAAGGTTCGAATGCGCGGGAGGCGCGCTCGCGGTTCGAGAAACGAGTGCAGTGCACTTTGCCGATGTTATTTTTAAAAGGTGCACCCGCCCGGTGAATGTCTCGCAAGGTCGTGGTTTCTTTCACGCCTTGATAAACTCAAGTATCTTTCCATAAGGAGAGTATCAATTGTCAGATGTATTTACAGCTATAACCGTTTTCGACTTCGCTTTTAAAATTAGGCTCGAACGAATCGCCGCGTGTATCGGATTTATCTGCTGCACCATCAATAATATCGTTCTTAATTAATTCGATTAAATATTGTACACCGTATTTAATTGGTGATTAGCGCGAGGGTTCCGTATATGGAATAAAATGATATGGCGCGAAGAAATCGTGTTAAAATACAATAACAATTATATTGCAAGCTAATTTATGGGTATAAAGAATTATTTTTTGCGAATTTATAATTTAAAGATAATAATCACAAAACCATGGAATGGATATAATGTTCTGATTTTTAAAAGTTAAATGTGTAATTTTTGTTGGTTGGAAACTTTCGGTTTATGCAGGCAAAAACTAAACATTAATATTGTTTATCTCTAATTTTGCTTGGGATTATTTCTGGGCGAGCTCCAGGTTGGTAAAATTTGCGAATCCAAAGCCAAAATTTCAAAATTCGAAAGTTGCAAAATCTACGTACTCGCCGCATTTATGCGAAATTCAGAAAAGCATCAAAATAGAATTTTTATTAGGTTAAAATCGTGCTCATATTTTGTTCGCTATAATTTATGAGTTACCAGAGCAACAAAACGACGTACTTGTCTCTATACTTATCCAGAAAAGTATGAATTAAAATAAATGTATACATCAAACGGTGTAGATCGTTTGCAGAATTACGTAAAATAATTCCAGTTCAGAGACTTTTGCATTATGCATACTAGAAAAGATATCTTAATTGTTAAGTACCGAGATCAAATAGATTTTTACTATATAGGACTTTAAAAAAAAAAAATTTATAATCTTAATTAAGCAGCTAATTTTCTTAATATTTTAAATTTTATTATGTATAATTTTGATAAAATATTTTGCTTAAGTTCCAATAATTTATTTATATTATACAAAATAAATATTTCTAAAATAATAATACACTGAAAATAAATGTTAGTATCAAATGTAGATCGAACTAAATTTATTTCCTCCTCATAGAAAACCATTTAGTTTACTTAACTAAAAATTTATTTAATTCGACTTAAATATTTAGTTAAATCAATGAAACAATGTTATGTAACGAGTTTTTTAGTTGAATCTGCAAAACTTTTCTCAACGAAAATATTAAAATAAAAAATAAATAAATAAATAAACAATCTCCATTTATCTCAATCAGCAAATCTCATATAAAAACAAACACAAAACTAAACCGACTCCTCCGGTCAGTCGCACTCCATGAGCCGCTCCCTGCAGCTCGTCCAAACGGCCATCACAAAGACGGAAACTCATCTCGCTCCATCGGAAAAAATTCTTTCCAGTTTTCCATGCAAAGCATCGTCATAAAGACGTAGGCGCACGGGTTGTAGCCTGTAAGCTGCAGGCACATAAAGGCTCCAGCGGCTCCTCCGTAAAAGGCGCGCCCGACGCGGCTCGGCTTTTCGCGCTCAAGTCGCGGAAAAAAAAAGAGAGGCCGTGGGCGTGCGCTGCGCCCGGCGACAGGTGAATCATGCACTCAATACCGACGGAGGGCCCTCCGCACGTATATTACGCCAGTCTCTCTTTTTCTCGTCTTCCGGCCGATCGTCCGCGCGCGTGTCCGAGCGCACGCTCCGGAAGCCGTCGGGCGCGTGGGCGAGATCTTTGCATTTTTTTTTTCTTATTCCGCTGCTCCCTCTTCACGATTTGATCGAGGCAATTGCGCGGCGTTTATTCTTGGATCGGTAAAGAGCGCGTTGCCGATCGTTCGGCGATTGCGCAATCGGCGCTCGGTGTTACGTTGATGTTGCGCGCTTCGACAGAAATAATTACTATTGGGGTCGATGGTTCGTGATGTGGGAATTGATGGGGTGTATTGTGTTGTTTATCGCTGAAGGAATAGAATTTTTTTTTATTTATGTTTTTCTTTGTAGTTATTGATTTACGTGTGTATTAAGAGAACAGTTGTAGAAGGTATTAGAGAACTTTTAATTTGTTGAAAGGTTTATTTTTCTTTGAATGTCATTAAAAATTAATTAAGTTAAAAATTAATTGAGTTACGCTAAATTTTCTCATTCTCGAAGGTACAATAATATAAATATTAGTATAAAGTCACGATCTACTTTGTAGTACGTTTTACTTATTATATTATGATTTGATGAAGAAAATTTATAATTAAAGCACGGAAAGAAAAGATCTAGTAAAAACTGCAATAATCATTTGTAATATCCTTACCTGACTGACATTATTGAAAAAATTAACAATGGTTTTTTAAAATTTGTTAAAGTTCTAGTAAATTTTGACAAAAATTATATTGAATTTTACCAAGAAAGTATTAATCTTGAATTTTTCGTAAATTTTATTCTTTTTTTTATCTGGTCTTTTAATAATAATCAGTTTATAAAGCTGTACATACGCCTTCTTACGCTCTGAAAATAAATATAAACAATTTTTAAATGTTACATAAGTACGTATTATTACTCGTAAAAAGTATTCCTTTGAAAAAGCTCAATAGCACTTGAAGTGATCGTCACTGACGTATATTAGAGCTTTCAAGCTCTGAAATTTTGCTTCCCGACAGGAAGCGCCGCCTGACGAGGAATTCCCTTTACTACTCACCATCGTCAGCTGATACACAAGAAGCAGCTGATCTCAATAGCTGATACAATTCTGAAGATCTCGCTCTAAACGAAAGATCACTGGTCTTCGCTGTATTTTATAGACAAGCATCTGTAGGCTCTTTAAATGCCTCAGTGCACTCGAAATATTTGCCAATTATAGAATCAAAGCAGGTCTGCAAATACATTCGATTAAACAACTTATCCCCTCATGCCTTGAATTTTATTATTCGAATTCTTATGCAATTCGTCACTCTGACTGGCGACAAATATATCGTTTAGTCATTTTAATTTTTCCAATAATAATTTATAAATCTAAAGAATATTGTTTATTTGCAAGGAAATATGATTTTTTATTGGAATACATTTATTTATTTAAACATTTATTATATACTTATTATATTATTTAAACATTTATTATATATTTAATACATTTATTCCAATAAATATTATTTATTATATTTCAAATAAGTATTATGCAATATATTTAAATGTACGTTTATTTAGTAGGTGTATTTTCTATTATGCCTTTGTTAAAAATTTAAAATAATTCTGATACTGTCCAATATTTATACTTGCGCATATAATCACCCCTAAAACCTCATATCGTTAAAAGAATGTTTTTCAGACTTTTTAAAAAGTTTAACGTTTTAACGACTTTTAAACGATTATAAACATTCTGTGCTGTTTCAGTTGATTCATCTTAAAATAATATTGAAACAATAGGATCTAATTATAAGATCTTGAAATTAAAAATAACTTAACTACTAAGTGAATGACTTATGCATATATTTTTAGTGTTTCCTTTTTATATTAAAAATTCACTAAAAAACTGCTGGGAAATAAGAAAATAAAAAATTTTCTATAAATTTAAGCACATTGTTACAAACAAACAAATTATTATAATTATTCTTCACTCACTATGTTTAATTAATGTGTTTTATTCACTGCACATCCCGTCCATTATTTATTCATTATATCACGAACGAATTAGCGCACCTTTACTAAAAATAAACACCCCAGTACCTATAAATAAACAAAAAAAAGCCAACAAACAATTATCAAACGAACCCGCATTACCCGCAACATCGAGAAAACGCAGATCGCACGTGCGCTCGATTTGAATTTTCGCGCGCTGCTCGAATGCGCTCGGCGCTTCCAGCACGTTCTCGAAGATGCGGGGGCGGCGTGTGCGCGCGCAGCCTTCGGGTAACTTCGTTGCGCCTCGATATAAGTATCGGCGCGTACGGGCGCGCGACTTCAGTACACTGACGGCACTTGTTGTCGCGCGATCTGCGTTTAAGTGACATTAACGTATTACCGTTGCACGAGGCGACCGAGTTTTGCACGCGACCTTGTGGACACTTTTTTTTTTCAACGAGTCACGAAGAGCCACCCCACGGACCCGCAGTGCGTTTCGCAACCCCCCCAAGTGGTGATATCGTGTGGAGGTTTGGCAAGAGTTTATCCCTCGACGAGGGTGTCCCCGACAAGGCGGGAGAACGCTGACAGCGGTAAATCATCAAGTAGTGTGTGCTTAACGAGTCTCGCGGCATTTTTCTAGTAAATTTGTACATACACTTTTTTTACATCAGTACGCTTCGTCGTGACGCCCTTTGGAGCAACACAACAGTTGTATAGTCCTAATTGGAGGTTATATTGACGCTTCGGGAAGGTTCTGAGATTCACGCGGGGATTTTCTTCTTCTTTTTTTTTTTTTTAAATTGCACTTTATTTCGTATTGTTATGTTACGGAGTTAATCGTGAGGTGCAGGTTATTACGAAATGCACCGATCGGGTTTTCATCTCGCGGAAGGACGAGTTTCGTGGCGTCAAGGTCGTTTGTGCAAAGGCTGCTGCGAAACCCGCACTTTCGTGCCGCGCTCACCTCCAAAGGGCACCCGTCGAGGCCGATGTGATGGATTTTTTTATATTACATTTTTTTTACATATACATATATAAAGCATTGCGTTTTCCGAGTACTCCTTAATCCATGTGCACAAGACTACTCGTTTTTATTTATCTCAGTCAGCTTGCGCTTTCTCTCACATGTATGTGTATATGTTTTAGCTGCTTTTTTCTTAACTACGTGTTTTTTTTTTTTGTTAAAAAAAAATATAAAAAAACAGTAAACAGATAAATAAACAATGCGGAACTGAAGGGGGCTGCCGCTGTTGCACGTCTGCTATTCATTGGGTTTCAAAAGTGATTATTATTAACCTTTTGAATATTCATTATGTGTATGACACTTCGTACGTTGCTTTTCGTTTACGTCATTTTTTTTGCTTCAATTTGCCACTAGTAATAAAATATTTCGTTGAATTAGTTCATAATTCGCAAGCTTTGCAGAATACATTGTTTAAAGTTTTCTTTTTAATTTTGTGTTAATCACTTGTTTCTTTTTTTACAATAAAAATTTTTTTAACTGTTAGGTACTATTATAGTTCCTTAATTAAATGCTACGCTGAATATATTAATGCATATTTACTTTTTTCATGTTAAATATATTCTACATACATAGAATTTACTTATTACGAACGAAATAAAACAGATAATAATAATAATAATAATAAATAAAATAATTTTCCTTTTTATATTAAATGTGTGTTATATACATAGTATTGACTTACTATGAACTGAATGAAACAGATGATAGTAATAATCAATGAATCAACAAATAACTTAAAAAACTCATTCTAAACCTACTGTAGGCAATACCACACCGAAAAATTCAATTTAAAACAAAAAAAAATATATCAACGTACACCTTGATATATCGAACTGCAAATATAATCACTTTCGAAAGCCTCTCGCGAGCGACATTGTGAGAGAGAAGGCGCCCGCGGGCCCGCCGCAAGCGAAATTTTTCTTAAAAGAACACCTCGAATTTTTGTCCATCCCCAGGGATTAAAGAAAAGAAAAAGGTCGAATAGAGGGTTATAGGACCAGGGGGACAGGGTGCCCGAGCACACGTATCCCGAAAAAAAACTGGCCGCGACCGGCTGGGACGGCGGCGTCCGCCGGAGAGCTAACACTATGGACTCCCCGGTCATCCTCGACAGTGCCACCAAATTCGGCCGAGGATTCGATTTGGATCGTGTAAGTTTTTTTTTATAAAAAAAAAAATTGTTTTCTTTTTTTTTTTATTTAGAGCGAGAATTACTGATTGGCTGCCGCATAATAAAGTTTTTGATCAATCGAGGTGAGGTTTTTTTAGTCTCTATTTTCGAAATTTTAATTTATTGCACAGCTGTGATATGTTTTAATGATATAAACTTTTTTTTTCTTTTAGAACGTGTTAAAAATGTATGACGAATCTTGCAGATATTTGATTTGGATGAGGCTTGAGTGGACTAAAATTGTGTGGATATAAACTATCATTGACTGTTAAGTACCATAATAGACGACCATATCTAACAATAAGACAATGTTTTGATCGCACCTCACGTACTGTGCAAATGTGATGTAAACACGTAAAGTATAGGCTGTACATTTTTTTTATTGTAAATCGCTTAGTCATCCGACAGCGTTACCAAATTTTATTGATATAAATGTACATTTGCATTGCTCTGCGATTACGTGTCGCGAACAAAGTTAGCCTCGGTCCATTGTTTATATTAATAAATTAACCCTAGGAAGTAACGCGTGTATCTGGCTGATCTAAAGATATTGTTAAACTCGTTTAAATAAGATACTCAGATTTATAGTAAGTAGCAAAAAAAGTTTGCATCTTAAGGAAGATATCTTTTTGCATAGTCGTTATTTTTTGTTGCAGCGCGTTAATCTGCATTTGAATTTTGTGCGTTTTAGTCAACAATCTATTGTAATTAAAAAATGCAAATTTTTTAATCCGAGAAATAATATCACGGAACTACGAGACCTATTGTATGGTCAATAATTTTTGCGATTACTCGACTGTAAATCTGGACACTGACACAAATGTCCTAATGACGATCACGCGATCTTTCGTAAACACTTTGTGTATTTATTAGTACTCTAGTTTGACTATAAATAATAGATAAATCTTGCATTCTATAAATTCAAAAGAAAAGAAATTATTTAAAGTATTAACAAAAAATTCTAGATCAGACCCACCAGGGTTTCAGAGATTATAAAAATGTATTTAGATGTTACCAAAAACTAGGGCAATTAATTTCCAGGGTTAATTTATTAACAACAACAATAAAACGTTTTATTCGCTATCACGAAGGAACTCGTTAGGCGAAAACGTATCCCGATTTTTCTTGAAAGAATAAAGTACAAAGCAGAGGGAGAAGCGCGTCACTTTGGCCCTCGTAATCTCGCGTGACGTCGAGCATCTCCGAGACTAGGCAGTCCTCCGCATAGAGCGATCGATTCTGTTTACATCCCGTCGACTTCGTCCTTACTCGGCGCCGAGCTTACACATTGTTCTCCTTGTTCCGCGGCGGATTCCGGCCTCGTCGGCCTTGAGTTTTACGCGGTTTATCGAACTTTGTCGTAAATAATTGGCCTTCACGGTCACTTTCAAATTCTCGTAGATTTACATGTTCATTTAGGCCAGTCGATAGGAGCTACCATTTTTTTTTTCGAGTTTGTTGTCTTCCTCTCGCTCGTCACTCTTGTTTTGTATCATCCTGTTTATTTCTCTCTCCACTAAAGTTTGGTTATTTTTAAGAGAGTTGTTGTTTCAAAAATAATTAGGGTGTTTCCACTTCCGGATTCTTTTTTGCAATCTTATTAACGTTATCCAGCTGATCATCATAAATAAGCGTAATTAATCGCTATAGTATTTCATAATTTATAATTATTTTTAATTATAATTATACTGCAATTAAAATAACAGTTACTTATTTTGTACGGCTTTAGATACTTTTGGTTCGTTCGAAAATCCTAAATATAGACACTACCAATTTTCGAAATCGAAACAGTATACAAGCTAATTATGTAGATTTAACATTTAGCCACATGATTCCTACATCAATTAAAATATTCTAAACGCCTCGCCGCTCTGCAAGCATTAAATTTCTGTCTAATTTATCTTTATCCGTCGCTTATAAGTAACAGGGAAGAAAAATGGTGCCGGACGAAACTCGATATAGGCGCTTCGAATTTTCACAAAAAGAAAAAGAGGAAAAAAAGTTTAAGCGAGTGCAGATAGCGCGCGCTCGCGCAGGCCACGCGCACAAAAATGTCGGACTTACGCGCACGTTAGAAATAACTTCTTGCCGAGTTCCCGAATGACGCGCGGCTCGAGTCTCTCTCGCGATCTCTTTCAGTCGCCTTCGATCGCGGCGCGCGAACGCCATATACTCGCACCTTTTTTTTCGTGTGCTATCGCGACCGACGAGAAAAAAAAGTAACGCACGTGAACTTTCCGCAAGTGATTTATTCCTTTCATTCATTCATTTCTGAGTGTAATATATAACACATAAAAAAGTGGTATAGTATGTATACACACTTCGTATAGTACACGCACACTTCAAGAGTAAGTTTATTTATTTAAATAAATACAAAAAAAAAAGAGTATAGAGTACGTAGAGAATCTTGTCTGTGGGTGACGTTATTCGCAAGTTCCCGAGACCTCGACGTTCACCAGAAGCTCGAGCCGTCGACTCAGCCACGCTCGCGTGAGTATAATATTCACTCGCCATATAGCACTCGCCGAGGGTTATACTGGATTGTGAAAATCGCTTGATCTCTGGAAACTTCTCGAGGCTCGGCGATTTATTTTTAAAACTCCACGCGGAATGTCGTTGACATCCAAATCGAGATTTTTCTGTTTAAAAAACAAAAAAAGCTTTAAAAGTTTAGTGTCGTATATAACTTGACTTAGGTAGTGAAACGACGATAAAAAAGAAAAGAGAGTATAAGGCCTTCGAAGTTTGGTTCGATTATGAAGATTCTCAGTGGAGTCGACGAATCCGCGCGACTTCCCACCGGCTAATAATAAAACACGCAAAAAGCGGGGGAGGAAAGACGGAAACCGTTCGTCGCCTCTCTCTCTCACTCTCTCCTCCGCTGTATCTGCTCGGATTCGTTTATTTCCACTGATTTCCACGCCGTTCCGATTTTTTTCACTCTTTCCCTCGTATACTTATCAAAGAAAAACAGTAGAAACAATTTTTAAGCTTCGTAAGCATTTGAGCTGCATCCGCTTCGTTAATTTGCTGCATAATTTATTATAGAACTTGTGTAGTTGAAATATTTTTTGAATTTTATTTTTTTTGTTAATATATTTACATTTAAAAAAAAAATTTTTTTCCAATAGTATACTAATTTACATGTGCAAGCTCTTTTCACGCCTCGGCTCTTTTTTTTTATCGGAGTCAACTTAGTCTATTGTCTCTTAATTGAATGTCTGCAAAATTTTCGGAGCGCATTGTGCGTGCGTCGAGAGGTTGAGTCGACAAATCCGCGCAAAATAATCTTCTGACCTACCTACGTGCGGACTACTCCGCCGAGTGGTCTGGGTCTTTGTTTTGAAAAAGTCAACAATATACGCCGGTCCATAAATGTGCACGGACCGCGAGTAGAAAAGAAAGAAGTGCGCACGTCTGGCTTTACAAAGTCGTCAAAACTGCGTCAGTAGTTCGTAAATTTTTGTTTCGCTCGCATAAAAGCAGTCGATTTTTTCATTTTAAATCCAATTCTGCATCTATAAGTTTGCCCTGAAAATTAAATTGAATGTCGTCTTTTTTATTTCATTCACTGTCAAAAGTTTAAATAAATGCGTATACAATAAATAAATGCGCAAATCAATTAGCAGAAATAATTGTAGTGTACATCATCAAACTGGCTTATCCACGAGAAAAACGACATTTATCATGACGTTATAATTAGCGTGCCGGTAAACTTCAAAGGAGTGATTTTTTCTTCAAACTTGAAAAAAAAGAAGAAAAAAAAACATATACGCGTTTAGCTTGAAAATTAATAAAAACGACACTGAATGAGGTTTTCTGAGAAACAGGTGTCACTGTATAAAATAGTGCCAAAAAGAGCTCGACAAGAGCCTGCCCGGAAATTCCGGCGTGATGTATTTTAACGGGATGATCTAAGCCGGCCCCCTCCCCCCATTTGTTTTGGTCGCACTTTAGGCCCGATGGCGAAAAGGGAACCGGTTTTGGGCATAATCGCGCGTGGGCGTTCTCGCCTCCGGGGAAAGTCGATCGGTGGTTGGCTCTTTTGACCAAATTCGTGCCTCGCGGATAGACGTAACGGACTAGACCAGGTCGCGTTAGCGTCTCGCCCCCGCGAGAAAGCCGATCGATTGTTTTAGACGCTTGCCTGACTGACGGACGGGTTCTCCGGCTATTTCTGGGTAAAACGACAAAATTGGGTTTATAGGGCGGTTTTCTTACGTTACTTTTTCTTTTTTTTATTCGAAGAGGGCGAATGCTCAAATTTTGTTATCGCTACTTTAATTATTGTTTTATACTCTTTATACCATTTTTTTTAATCTTTTTTATACAACATGGTAAAGTTTATAAAATATACATTTTAAATAAGGCATAAAAATCTTTATTTACATTCAAAATTTACGTGTTTATTTAAAAAACGAATTAAATTGTATTTATTATAACATTGACGTGTTCATTTACGAACAGGTAAAACAACGCGTTATATGCAAATATTTAATTAAAAAAGAAAAATTTAATAAGCAAATCCTGTATTTGTTACTCATTAAGTTCATTATTGAGTTGAATTAAACAAATTTTAAGTTTTTAACATTATTTCGGCTTATGAGCACTATATGAGTAAAGTACACAAACTGTAATATCTACAATTACGTCTTGTACAAACGAGACGATTCCAAAAAATTTCGTCGTTATCTCGCCGCACTTATTTTAAGAGCGTAATTATCATTCCTCTTTTGAGGAATGCCACGAAAAGAAGGTGAATCACACGAGAAAAATTCGTTTGACGAACGGCTCGATCAACTGGCGCAAGCGCCTTTTCGATGTAATTTATGAGTTATCTTATTTTGACCTTAAATGGTTTTGCGACAATTAGAAAACACTACTTCGCTGACGAGTGAGAGATTTTTTTCGATGAGTCATCGCTCCGACGCTAAGCTTCCATTTCATCTCTATTCAAATGTATTCATGCACGTACCTGTACATTAGAATAAGGAAAGAATACAAATTTGATCGTGTACGATCTTATAAGACTCAACGCAGCTTTTTCATGAAATATAAAGATTTACAGTTTTTATTCGTACAGTTATAAATTTCTACGAGAATACCACAGCTGATAAATGTACAGTCTTAAAAAAAAAAGAATAATTAAAGTCTGCTGAAAAATTTAATTATTAATAGCTTATTCGAATAGAAAAAAATTAAATATAAAAAAATTATTAGTAAACTACTAAATAATAAAGTAACATTACTATTTTTATTTAAAAATCGGAAGTTTTTAAAACACTTTTTGAATTTATCGCCTCAGTCTTATCTTAGTTTAAAAAAAAACTATTTCTATTAGGGATCATAACGTTTTTATATTTTTTTAATTTAATTATACAGAGGTAGCTTTCAGCAAAATATTCAACCCGCATCTAAAGAAAAATACGTAAATTTAATAAAATACTTTGAATCTTACTATATATCAATACTATATATACTGGATTGAGTCTTCTGCAAAAGCGTCGAACCGACGAAAGGCATATATATAGCGACCCGCGCGGGTCTATATATCGCGTCGCTTAGCACGTGCGGCTTTGTTTACACCGCCGAAAATACACCGCGCCCATAGCTTAAGCTACTTAGCGAGTGGCACAAAGTCGGCGGCGAAGAAAAAACTCGATCGTCGTCGCGAGCAAGAGAGAATGACTCTTGCTATTGCCCCCCACCCCCGCGTTGATTACGTAAAGGTGTCGCGCTCTCGAGATGGAAAAAAGGCGAATTCGCGCGCGAGAGTCACTGCTATAAATACGACGACTGCGCGTATAGTATATACACCTAAGATCTCGCTGCACTCCGAAGGAGCCGACTTCTTCTTGAGTGAATCTCCAAACTTTCGCATTGCGGTATAAAAGGAAGAATTTACTTGACTCTTTTTTTTTTTTCTTTTAATGTGCGACACTGGCAGTGCGGCGAAGGTGCTCGATTTTTGGAGATTTATCGGTCGGTCGTGTAACAATTATGCAGATTTTTTTTTATGAATATTAAGTATTAGAGTGGTAGAATATTTTTTTTTTATTTGAGGCAATGTATACCGTCGGTGGTTCGTGATGTTTCTCCTATCAGAATAAAATTTTGAAGTGTAAAAATTTTGATTTGATACTTAAATAGATCATAATAAATGTTGTACGAATAATAATAGACCTAAAAAATTATATATGTATATTATATTTAAAACAAAATCATCACTTTATTACTGACTATTACGATTTGGTGCACTTGACGTGATTTCGAGATGAAACTTAAAACAATAGCTTCTCAATTGTTTAATATTAACTATGAGAATGTAAAAAAACTAATCGATTATTTATTTATCTAATAGTATAAGAACCTTCATCAGTAATTGGTAATTAATTAAAGCAAAATGTCAACTGAGCTTAATTAACAGTGTACACTGCACATCGCTGCAATAATTTATCACTTATTATTAACAATTTATTACTATCATTGCCTCGTGTGAGAATCCACTCGTCCGTGAGTCCTTCCGATAATACGAGCCCTCGCATACATGAATAATAAAAAGCATCGAATGAAAAGCTCGTGATTACACCTACATCGCCGCCGTCTGTTACTACTGGGAGGGTCTGACCGTTCCGAACTCGAATCACTGCAGCGCGACCTCCGCTCTTCTCTCGGCACGGCGCGTTATTCCGCGTGCTCCCCGCCAAGACGAGCAGCGGCCGGCCGCGACCTTGACCGATTAAATAAGTCGCCCGACTTTATCGCGTCCCGGACGGAGCGGCTCGATTTCTCCTTTTTCGCTGGCCGCGGCACGTATAAGGGCAGCCCCGCGTACAGCTGTTTTCGTTTCTTTGTCTGCTAGAATACCAAGGAGACTCATTGTTTGGGTGCACAATATTTCCATCG
>JAWWEP010018874.1:0-17327 GCA_035582995.1 Sycophila quercilanae | reverse complement strand
TTCATTATTCGGTTTTAGAAAACAACTCTCCAAGTTTCATCCAAATCGGCGATCCGGAGGTGAGACACTCTCCTGGTCAGTGATTTCTACAATAGAATTGAAATTGAATTTTACTGATTGTAAATATTACATAGAGAAAGCTGCAGTAATGTAAGTAGAATTTATGAAACTTTTCATCTAAAAAATTATTGACAGTAAAATCAGATTACAAATTTGATCAAACAAAAAATATTTAGAAATGCATCCACTAAATCAGTTTAAGCAATAGAAAATTCTATCACAATTCGAGTTTCATCTGAAACTTGATTTATAGAAATCACACGAACTGTAAGAGTCAATAATGTAACTTATTTTCATGTTTGTGATAGTTCATAATTACACAATTTCTTGTAAATGAAGGATGTTATTAGGGCCAGTAATGAACTTTTATTTTTAAATTATTTAATTTTATTTAATTTTATCTGATTTTGACGGAAACTGTTTATAAAGGACAGAGCTCGCTTCGCACTGGCGCACAACCATGCACAAGAAATTCCCATTCTTTAAGGAAATTGAGATAAGGTACAACCTCCCTGATTGCGTTTTTTTAATGCTTTTTTTCTATTCCGGATTGAACAAAGAAAAAAATAGAAAAGTCTAAATGTTTCAATTTTCAGTAAAACAGTTTCGTCCCACTCTCAACTGCGCATCAGCTGCAAACGATCGCGATCCTAAAAGCTCGCAGTCCAACTTCATCGCCTCACCCTACTCTTTCATCCTCGAAATCCCGGCGAAAGAAAAGATCGCGGCAATCTTAAGTGCAAAAGGAGAGCGCAGACATCCCAGGCGGCATCGCAGCAGCGATGAGCTCTTTGCACTCGGCTCCGGCGACTGCACATCCCTCGCGCGCGTCCGGCGGCGACGGCGGCTCGGCGGCGCCCCCACCAGGGCTGCGCGCTTTTGCGCGCGTAGCGGCCGGCGCGCACGCTTCAGTCCTCGCGGAGCCTGCAGGCCGAGCGGAGAGTACCGCGGCGCGCGCCTCGTACCCCGTGCCTCTCCCCGCCCGCGCTCGCCGTCCGCTGCCGTCTCGGCGCCCCCCGAGAGAGTCACGTGCGCGCCGTCCGCGCGCAGCGGTGCGCGGGTGTCCGGCCGCGAGAGTGCATGTGCGCGAGGGCCGCCGGCCGCGCGAGCGAGCTGCCCGAGCCGGAGGAGCCGAGCGCCGGCAGCGCTAAGGAGCGCGAGCTCGCCGCCGTCATTATGCTGGAGCTTTATGGGGTCACCGGGGACGGCATGGGCTACCGGCTGCCGCCCCCGCCACCGCCCCGGAGAGTCTCGACCCTGCAGGCCCAGCAGCTCGCCGCCCTCGAGGTATCGCGGGGATTCGCACGGTGGACTTTTCCGGAAGAGCGGGAATGTGGCTTCGACGATCGACGGGAAGAACGATTTCTCTCCCCCCCCCCCCATTTTTTTAGTGGCGGGTCTCTTTTATGCTGCCCGATTTTCTGCTGTTCTTTTGACGATATGAGAATTATTAGACTGTGCTGTTGCTAGTAATTTGATGGTTTGGGAAATTTTTTGGGAAGTTTTTGTGACACAATTTATCGTGATTAAATATATCTATTTCAACAAATAGTTACTTTCTTATTAAAAAATGTTTTCATGAAGATAGTTGTAAAAACTGCTGAAAATTTTTTATAGTTCGTAATTTTGGACTCGTTTGATAATCCACGATTTTCTCTGTTGATGAGTACATCGCAAATAGCGTTGTGCATTTATATAATTGAAATTTTAGTGTCTATCAAGACTGAAAAAAATATTACGGATACTAGCAAGCAAGTAACTAAAGTTAGAAAAGCATATCCTCTTTCTTACTTAAAGTGGCAAACTTGTAAAAAAAGAAACTGAGTTATTCCATAAAATAAAATAATTTAACTTTTTGTTTAATGATGTATATATTGCATCTATTCTAAATATTATCGTTGCGTGGGATGAGAAAAAGGAACAAAAATTGAAAACTTTCTGCAAGTCAACTAACTTATAAAAAAGTGTCTTCGAAAACTCTTCGAGTAAACGGAGAAGTAGATGCAGCGGGAACTAGGAAGATAGTCGCGCTAAAACGAATTTTTCACGCAACTTCTCGCCCTTAGCATAACAGTCAGATTTTTCAAAACGGGCGTTTTCCAAGCTCTAAATGATGGTATTGGTTTCATACGCTCCACCTCGAAAACTTACTTTCTCCTCATACCCGGGGATATCCTCTTTCAGAGTTAACAGCTTGTAACTCTATATCGGCCGTTGGAATAGCGTCCTAAGGAAGAGAACGAAAAGTCACTCTTTTAAAATATTTTTCATTTAAAAATTGCATTATAAATTTACGCGATACACCTAAGAAGCCTTTCTACCGAGCGACGTTTTTTAATTCAATGGAAACTCAGATCGATGGAGCCATTATCAATGCAGAAGGGTTCGAGAGAGCGCGACCGGAGGAAATTTTTATACTACAATTAAGCGTAATTCAAGAAATTTTAATTGAAATTTTCCCCTTATAGCGAGAGCGGCGGGCATAACAGCCTTCTCTGACTCCGGGGAATTTTCGCCTCGTCGTTATAGCACCTTACCGTCCGTAGCGGAGGCATATCGGGTTTCGCGGGAAAGCTATCCGCGCCGTTAACGAGTCATTTGAATTTTGCGAATAATTTGCGCACTCCCCCACCCTTTTGTTTTATCAATTTCCCCGGAGCTGCTCACTGTCCGCCGGACGTATCGTCAGGCTTAATCGAATGGCGCATTCAATTAGAGAGCCGCGAGGCGCAACACGACGCACAAGCAATTAACACCGCCGGAGGGTCTGCTCGGATCGCTCTGCAATCGATCGTCGTAGTGGTCGAGCAGACGCACCTCACCTCGGCGGAGATGTCGAAAATTTGCCGCCGCGCGAAGAAGGCAACAGTCGCGAGCCGATAAAGCTGCGAGGGTACTGGCAGTGCCAAGAATAATCGGCCGGGGGCAGGGAGGATATCGAGTTTCCTTTGCCGACGCTAACAAGCGGATGTGATCGCCTCACCTCCCTTCCGCTTTGAAGGTGAGCACCTTCTTACCGCGACTTTTACTTTTTTTTTCTCTTTATCAGCCAACGCTGTCTTAGCAGCGTGGATTCCAGGAGATAAGGTACTTTCCCCGCGGCTTTGAGTTTCTCCTTTTTCGTATGCAAGGGGGGACAGGGACGGAAACTTAATGGAAGAGTGCTTAACGCGCGGAGGTCGCTACTTTTCCCTCGAGATTTACGGCATCGCTTTTAGGGTCATCGATGGTATATACTCTAGCGATAAATTGGCTTTACAGGAAATTAAGTAAGCAGATGTATTTTCGAGAGCTTTAGATAGTTATTAATCGCGCCCGGGCTCCGTAGATTTTTAAGCGGAGGAAATTTAATGGACGAAATTCGGTGGCCATTATCCGACAATTGCCCTAGCAACTTTCGAATCGCGCGGGGACACGGAAGTAGGAGGATTAAAATGATACGGAAACCGTTCACATTTAATCCCCAAAGTTTGCACTCGCAGTACTTGCGCGGGAAACCTTACACTGCGTGCTTTGAAATAGTACTCGCGTCCTCGAATTTACCTCTTGGTTACACTAAGCGCACTATATAAATTCTTTGACAAATTCGTTAAGCGGGATACACGACCAGTCGACAGGCGACACTCCGAGAGAAACTAAGGATTTTTTTTAGCGAATTCGAAAGAGAAACGTAAACGAGCACGTGTATCATTATTCGTAATTTAAGTACGCGACATATAATCATAATTTCAATTTTCTCATTTTCGTTCTCGTAAAAAAAGGTCAAATGCTTTTTAGTCCTTTAGTCAGTACTATCATTTCAACGCATATAGGTACAAATATAATTATAAAAATCTAGAATTGTTGAACACTGAAATCTCGAAGAAAATGTCAATATTAGTAAGAAGTAAAATATGCAGGAACATTTAAGCTCGTAGAATATAAATATAATTTGAAGTTTCGACAAAGTCGATATCTTGAATTTTTGAACCAACATCTCGAAACGGAATGATAAATGCCTGACTTTTTTTAAGCCAAAAGCATATAAACCCTTTTGAAAAAAATCTCTGAATTTCTCTTATTCATATTTACAAAAAGGAGCATCAGTTTTCATCAAGTTTTAACAACGTTCTAATCCAGTAGCTCAGTCAGCACAGTGTTTCGTTGAAAATTCTCAAAAAATCGTGTGCCAGTATTACGAATCTCTCTGTAGGAGGCAGGCGGGTCGGGGGGAGATGAACTTTTGCAGAGAAATGCATTTTTACTGTCGCTTTTCGCGGCGCATTTTGCGTCGTTGCCGAAGTTTTCGGCCATCCGGATTTTTTCGTCCGTCCAACGGCGCGTGCAATAATGACCGTGAAACGATCGCGATCGTAAAAGTGCGGGGCCCCGCGCGGCAGTAAGGGATCGGCGATTGCCGAAAGTCGAAAGAGTCGACCTCGTGATTTCGACTTATGTTAATGAGGAATCGGGGATTGAAGCGAGGCCGCGACCGCCGCCTTAATTGCATCGATTATTCCAAGCTGCAATTGGCCCGGGCAAATGGAGCATCGCAGAATCGCGCGGAAATCCCGGGGATACTTCCTCATTCCCCATCCTCCGGCGGATCCGAAACTTGAGCAAAATTTTTCCCAAGGCGCAATAATTTCGTTCGGGTGAGGATTAGCCCGCGGTCACGATCTCCTTTCCGCCGTAACTTTCGCTCGACCCCGACAGTCTTTTTATTAATTTTCGAACTCTCCCGCCTTTTTGCCTTCGCGGCAAGTTTCCCGAAATTTAATTTATGTTCAACTCTTATGAGCGGACTACGCACTCCGTGTGCTTCTTCGGGCACGTCGAAACTTCGCAAATGTGTGTTACGATGAAAAAAAAGAGGACGATGTATCGGTAATGGGGCGAGGCCCTCACGCGTACGCTGAACCTTTTTCTGCACAGTATAGGTCTGCGTGGGTCTTATACGTGACCACTGTGTATGCGGGAGAATTCAAACTGTAGCGAGGTACTAGAGGGTGGCCCTTTGCTGCCTTTGTGATTCGGAGTCGTTTTATTGTTAGTTATCTCTCGCTTTATAGGATTATATTTTGGGAAAATTCAGTGAAGTAAACGAATTTTAGCTCTACAGATTTTTGTTTCTATAAACTACGCTAAAATTAATATAAAGTATTCGAATAATGGAATTTAATTAATTAATATTGAAATGAAAACAAAATGAAAAATGTGTAATTGATATATATAATCTGTAGAATGTATAAATGAAATAACCCTGGCAAAAAGACAATCGCATTTTAGGCACCGAAAAAAAAGTAATTCTTACTGTTTCGCAACAGTAATATCTGCTAGACGAGATAGACTAGAAAAAGTAGATACTGCTTTGCAAAATCAGTAAAATTAACATTTTGTACAGTAGAAGTTATTTCTACTGTTAAGTTTACTTCCCAACCATAAAGTAGATCTTACTTTACAGAAAAGTAGATTCTACTTTACAGAAAAGTAGCTTTGACAGTTCTGTAAAGCAGATTCTACTGAAAATTCGGAAAGTTAAACCATTTTAACTTTCATTTTCCAATTTTACAGTTAAATCTACTGTGCAAACAGTAAGAACTACTTTTTATTTTTTTCGGTGTGAATATAGTAACAAGCTTGTTTTGAAAAAAATGGACCGAAAATGGATCCATTTTTAGCCTTGTAATGGAATCGTTTTGAATTTTATTTTAATAGCTAAAAATTACTTACCAAGAGAGCGTCAGGCCTCCAGGTCACGCGAATTTGGAAGGAACTTTGAAAATTGATTTCTGGTACCGAATAATGAAACAAACCGCACTTATTTCAATCTAACGAGCTTTTGTTTAGCAGGTACATCGCTGAGTGAAATGTTTTAGTAAAAATTAGAAATTGCTAAACTATTCAGTAAAATTTGCCATAAATACAGTAAAAAGTACAACACAGTCTGGCAAAATTTACGATATTTTTATTAACGGCTATGGCTTTTCTGTAAAAATAGAATAAGTATCTCTTCAATTTGGAAATATAAATATAGGTATACACTCAACCGGAATAAATTTTTGCAGAAGTTTTCAAAATGGCTACATATTTCGGCTCCGTATGGTTCATGCACATAAGAATCGTGCACAGTTTATAGATATATTTACAACGTTAAACTGTGCACGAACTAATATGTACACGATTCTTATGTGCATGAATCATACCGAGCCCATATTTCGTCGATAACTTCGTAAAATATATAAGAAAAACGTAAAGTAAAGACAAAGTGAACACAAAAAGACAAAAACAATTGATCAGTTCATTTTTTGAAAATTTTGTAATGTTCCGCAAGAATGTATTTCATTCGAGTGTACGTCGAGAAAAAGTTTCAATCAGAAAACTATAAACATTTAAAAAATATAACGGATACAAGAAACCCAGTATTACCCTAAATTTTCTAACTTTTCTTAGAGGTTTCTCGAAAAATTAAAAACTAATTTTCTTGATATTAAATGTGCTGTCACAAAAGCGTTAATGTCGTAAGATTTTGCGCATTTAAAATTATTTTTTGCTCATCTTAAAAAATTAGAATTTCTATCAAAAATGGTTTAAAATTGAACCTATTTTTTTTATTTTTCGTTTATGCTAAGAAAATGTAATTTACAAATATTTACAGTTTTTTAAAATGCTCAAACGAAATTTTTAGAAGTGTATTTTCCTAATTAGAAGACTAATTATAAAATTATTTTTTTAATCGATCATATTTTTATCTGGGTTGTTTTATTTTCCAATGAAGCGGATGCCCGAGCTCAGTACGATGCAAGTCACTGGTTCATTGCAAGTATGAAAAAAAAAATTGCACACGCTACTTCACGATTCTTTTAAGCTATATACGAGAAAATTCTAAAGAAATTGTTATACATCTCAATTATTAAAAATTATGAAAAATACTGAAATTTATTCACCTCCCTCATACATTTTTGCGCAAAATTTCTTGAGACTCAAGTCGATTTCGCGTAACTCGCTTAAATCAAATTTCTGCAACAATCTCTGCGCCTCTGCGCACCATCGCACACCCCCTCGCATTGGACGAGTTTTTCAGGACGTTGATAAAAGGACAACAAGACACCGCTGAAATTTTTATGCGGGAAACTTTTGCCGTGCCCCCTTCCCTTGTTCTCCCCTCAAAAATTCCCTTTTCACGGAGAAAAAAAAGGAAGAACCGCGTGGATCGAAGACGAGCTTGTGCCGGCGATGCACGCGGATTTTGATTGCAATATTCATCCATACGTTGTAAACGGAATGGAAAATTATTTGGCCTGCTCGGTTCGCTGTTTAATTAACTTTTACGTGTGGAGCCACGATCGGATTTTCCCGGTTCTTGACAGGTAACCAGTAAATAAAAAATTGTGTTATAATTAACTACAAAAAAATCGTAATATAAATGTCATATTACTTGTATGGTTGTAAAGAAAATTGTAATTGTATTTTAAAATGTATATATCAGTGTTACATTGACATTTTTTATTCAATGCAGAAGATATATGATAAATTTCAATGCCTTTTGCAAAGACTATGTACTGTGCAATAAAAAATTTCTTAATTCTTTATAAAATGTAAATATTCCCAAAAATTGCCTTTTTCAGTTTCAAAACAAATAGTCTTTGCTATGTTACACTGTTCAACAAAATATATTCAAATTCTTTTTTTGTTTTAGCAATAATTTCTTCACTATTACGCAGCAATTTTGCCAAGATCTTTTTTTTTTAATTTTTAAAGCACATCTTAACAGAAATTGATTTAAATAGCCTGACAAATTTTCGGTATCTTTATCCTTTACACTGTTTAAACATATTTACATTTCTGTAAACATAGATTGAAAATTAAATTAATTAGAATTTTTAGAACCTTAACCTTAATTTATAATTCAAATTCAATATTTATTACAATATCACGGAATTATTATTTTCAATGAGTGTTTCGTGTTATTTTCTATGTCTCGTGCGCGTGTACAATATATCCATCAAGTCTGGAAAAAAGCCAGAGAATACTATGTGAGTTCAATTAATAATTCCCGCTCGAGCGTATGAGTAATTAATTGTCTCTGCGTGTCACAATAAACGAATTCTTCGAAGTTGACTTATAAATATTTACCGCGAACAAACGCGGCCCTTTTTCTGATTAAACAGCGCGTCCGGGCCGCAGGCGGTTCGCGCGAGCGTTATTGCGACGTATTCCGCGTCCCCGCGCTCCGAGTAAAGCGGAACGACCGCGCCCAGTAAAAAATATAGGCTGCACCAGGCGAATTTTTCCCCGCATAAAATGCTCATAAAAATTTACGGGCCCACGGGACCCCGTGGAGAACTATATTTTCGTAAGTCTTCCGCGCTGTGTGCGCGACGTCGGGCGCTGACGAGGCGCACAATGAGCGGGACGCGTCAACCACAGCGGGCAGGTTGGAAATCAGTGTTTTTTTTTTTTAAACGACCCTCTGAGTTTTTACGCACCACGGGGACGTATAAAAATCGGCGCCCCTTGCAATATTACAACGACGAGGCGATGCACACGCTCCATCTAACGTCCTGTCCTCCCACACCCTTTTTTTTTCATTTCGGTGACGATCGCGCGGGCGCGAAAGTGCCGCGTCGACGAAATAGAAAATTTTTTCATGTTCGAAACCATACCGTTCGATTATTTCGAAGCTCGCACGATTGAAATGCAACAGTGACGTGTGTCGCTAGTCCGTGTTGGATACTTTTTTTTTGTTCAGGGGAAGGGGATGGGGGTTTGGAAGTTTTTACAATTTTAATTTTCGCCGCGGGTGATTTGGTGGATGGACTAGAGGAATGTATTCGATGATGAATGCTCGGTTTTTATTTCAAAATAAAAAAGTTTCGGATACGTGTAAGTGGACGAAAGTTTTATTTTCATTAAAATTTTAATTTAAAAAAATGAATGGAAAAATTTTCTAATTAGGGTTTTTTTTTGCATTGCCTAGATATTTTTTTTGCGTTTCGTGCATACATCAAATTTCTAATTTTCAAGCTTTACAAAATACAAATAAAGTGTCGATTTTGACTTTTATGTGAAATTCTGAATTCAGAATTTTTTATTATTAGTATATTAAAAAATACTCAAAAGACGGTTATTAATATTTGTATTAAAAAACTTAAACGAGAAAAACGCAATTTTCTGTGCAAGAGAAAAAAATTTAATAGAAAATCTAGTCCACTTAATTCCTCTGCAAAAAATCTACTAAACGCTTTTTTAGTGACCCTAAAAATAAGCAACGCCTAAATTCCGACTTTTCATCGGGCGCGCTCAGGGAATGTGCTTAACGGACCGCCGTAGACATTTATTCTCTAAGGTCGTTACTCCGTAGCTGGGAAAACTCCCTCGCGCTTACAAAAATCGATTTCATATAATCAGTTTTACGTTGAATTAAACTTTGTCACATCTCAAATAACTTGATACGATGGTGAATGTGCGATCGTATTTTTTAAGTAAAAAAGATTCATTTCGCCTCAATGCGTCTTTTTATTTTTCACGGTGGTCATTCCTTCGCAGGGTTGGTACTTGACCTGGAAATTAAATTTCAAAATTCAATCGTTAAAAATATTAATTTAAATTCAAGCGGAGATGAGCGATCGAATTGATTGGATAACTAAATGTTTACCATCAATTTCGGTTGCATTGCAATATTATATTAATTTCCTGTATTGTACAGAAAATTATGTCTACTTAGGCAAACTCTACTATTTGCCGTGATTAATTTTTAGTTTTAGAATATCAAATAACTTAATTTTCTTTTATGTACCAATATAACAAAAGAAATAATCGTTTTTATTTTTCTGAATAAAAGCTATCTTTGTAAAACCAATGAAATGTAAATTTGTTAACATTTATTATTTTTCGATGAAATAAACTTATTTGCTTCATTGAATTTATACATTTGAAGTTAAATCAATGATACGAATTCTCCATAATTTAATAATGAAATACTTTAATGCATCTTTCGATATAGAAGAAGAAAAATATCTATACGATGAGTCAGTGAAAAATTGTCATTGTAATAATATAAAATGAGGATACTCATGAAGCTTAAATAAAATATAGTGGCAAGGAAATGTGCAAACCAACGTAATCATTCAGTCATGGCTCAATATTCACTTTAAAAATTACCTCTTTACTGTAGAGGATGTCTTAAAAAATAATTCATTGAAGATTGATGTGTTACGGCACTCGTCTGTCTCTACTTTCGCCCCTCCGGTAAGGTCAATTTTTTTTCTTAAGTTACGTTCCTCTGCGTAAATATAAAACGAATAATTTTTTTCATGAACATCACAAATTCAATTAGTAATGGCAGCTACATCATATCAATAATTTTATCACTCTATAAGTTATACATGCAAAGAAAAAATCTACTAACATTTGTAATATAAGACAATTTAATCTCCTCTGCCACAGTCTGACATTATTGTAAAAATTACACTAATTTTTCATCGAATTTTCAAGAGCCAGAAGAAAATTTGTTTACAAGGAACTATTGTAATTTTTCTAATATATCAATCCGAGAGGATATTAAAACTGACTATTGCACTTTTTACTCTAGAGAATTTTTCTCCGTGTACGTATATCAAACTCAACTTTGAAATTCACACCTTTAAGTTAAATCATTTTGAATCACCCGGCACCAAAAAAAAAAAAGAAAATATATCCCAAAGCCAATAGCAGCACTCGAATGGTTCTAAAACCGTAAAAAGATACGAGCGTCGAAGCCGCAGACTAAGCCCTCTGAGAGAGAGAGAAAAGAAAGGACGAAAGAAGCCGACGAGGAGGCTGGCTCATGCACTAAAGTCCATTTTGACCGACAGACGTGCCTGCAGCTCTCGTCGCCGGAGCTCATGAGGAAGGCGCCTCGGGCGGGCGCAACCGGCGCGCCGGCCACCGCGTCGGTAAGTCCGCACCAGCTGGTGCGTCGGCCGCGCGAGCCCATCCTCGCCGTGCCGCCCGCAGCCGAAGCCAAGCAGCAGCCCCAGCCCCAGCAGCATCAGCAGCAGCCACCGCTGCAGGAACCCGAGAGCGGTGAGCTTGATTAGAATTTATTTAGTGTCCGCGGAGCTACCATGCGCGCCGCGATCTTTTATCGCCCTTTTTATGGCCTTGGAGTGGAAGTGTTGATCTAGTGCCTGCAGAGATATTTTTCTGGTGATTTGTGGGGATCAAAATTTGCCGGGATAATTAACAATTTTTGCCTAAATCTTCGAGCTTCTTTGAAATTATGAGCGAATTGAGGTGAGATGATAATCTATATAGAGTGAAGAACCAAAGGGGATTCGTGAACCAAACTTCGAAAAAAAGCAAAAATAGTTGTACGGGGAATAAAGGTTTCTTTATTTCCGCAAGGAATAATAACTTAATTCATTCCCTGTTTTGAGAGAAATAATCTGCTCATTATAGTGAGGTCGGGAGTAAATCAAATAGTACATCTGTAGTATTTTATAAATTCATAGAGCAGTGATCTCGCTGTCCTATTAATAATTCCGCAAATTAATTCCGTGTACTATGTCAAGAGAATTAATTTGCTATTTTATTGAATAACATTAATATATTGATTATTCGTAAGTATTAATATATATTTCATATGTAATATTATATTTATCGTGATAGCTATACAATGAATGAGAGATGCGTTGAATTCATCAGTTCGCAAAATTTTTACAGGCGTTAGGGGTTGAAACAGTCAAAATTCAATTTAATTTTGTATGCCTTACTTTGAAGTAGAACGGCACAGAATCACACTGCTCGATGCGAGCGAACTTTAATATCCTGTCTAGTGTTTTCAGAATTTCGTGAAGTCTCGTTGGTCTAAGTTTGTCCCGAAGTTTAGTCAAAGTAAAATTTAAATTTAGTTGATTTCAAGTTCCAAAACTGCTGGTATTTTGTCGGACGGTGTTTGCTTTATTTTTATTCTAACGGAATGAAAACAACTTTTAAACTGACTTTTCTTTTTCGTTTACTGGCAACGGCAAATAGAAAACAGTTTAAAAAACAGATATTCTTTTTCTTTGGAACATTAATTGAATGCATTTATTAAAGCACTGTTTTATTTATTATATATCAGTGATTTATTAATGCTATTTTTTTAATTATTTATAGAAATCAAATAGCATGAAGAAGATCATTTTTCTTCTTCCCAGCATGAAGAAGAATTTGAAGTATTAAATTTGAAAGGATAATTTAATTTCCTTTCTCTATTGTAAATCGATATCTATTTTTATACATCTGTTTCTACTTCTATACGTATTGCAGTAACAGTCTAACAGAGCACTTAAGGTTCAATCCCTCATTATACTCCATCCAATTTCGCATAGCTTTACTTATCCTTTAAGTTCGTCGAAACGAATCAATCCCAAACGAAAGGCCGCGCATAATTAAACCAATGATTGAATCCGGTTGGGCATGCGAGCCGGCCGCGCTGTGCTCAGTCATGCGCAACGATACCCCCCCCCCCCTTCCTCGCAATATACGCGCTCGTTGGATCCCGCCATTCGCCACTTTACTTTTTGATGGGAGGAGAGCTTTACTCCTCTGAATTCCTGAAAAATAGCAGCGCCGCCAACGAACCTTTTTTCTCTTTCTCTTTCTCTCGTTGCGGAAGGAGAAAACGGGGATTCCGCCAATTGCACGGGAGATAAAGTCGGGCAATCACCGACTCCCCCGCTGCCGGGATTAATTATGCGGAGGCGCCGTCGCCGCGGCCTTCTTTCCGCGCCGACGGCCTGGACGCGATCTTCGCGGCCATTAGAGGCGACCCGCTCGCGCCTCACTTGTGTCGTTATTGTTGCTCGACGACCGGATTAAATGGCAATCGACTCGAGGATCTCGAGTTTCGGTTTTCAGGACCTTTCTGACTGAAATGAAAGTTTTTTATGTTTCTTTTATTTTTAATTGAATTTTAGTTACCTTTGTCATTCAACGTTTTGATTGAATTTTTGCTTCTTCTTAGAGGAAGCTTGGTATGGTGAAAAAAAAGTTTTCGAGAAAATATTAGGTACATTTACGTGTTTTAAGTCATCAGGAGTAATCAGGAGAATACACTATTTTTAGAAAATATTCGTCCGCGGTGCGGGCGTGTGTGCATGTGTGCGCGCGAATGTGGTAAGCTGTATTTTTTACAGATTTTCGGAAAAGTTTCAAAATTTTTCTTTTGTTTTCAATATGAGTGGAAAAGAATATAATAATATAAGATATGTCAGATACTTTAAAATAATATTGCATTTTATGTTTCTCGAAAAAAATCATTCATTTTTTATGTCTATTAAAGTCTATATTTGATAGGTACCAATAATGCAGTAGAGTCATCATGAAAATCTCTACAATTAAAAAAAAAGGAAAATAAAATTATTTGTTTAATTATATTATTTTTTTAGTAATTCATAAATAAAAAAGTAATTTAAAAAAAAAAATTGTTATCTCTTTTTATAAATCAAAGATTAAGTAAACCTTTTTTCTTTTAATGTACATGCATATATACATCTTTTAAGGGCGTATCGGTAATAGAATTATTGTTCAGATTTGTATAAAATTGCACATACTAGGAGTTTTATTAAAAATCATTAAAGTGCGAAAAATCTGCGAAGTACGGAACACTTTAGAACAGAATACGTTCTATGAAAAGCCATTAAGTTTTTCTTAAGTTTCTTGTATGTAACTTAAATATTTTCATATAAAAGAAGTTTTAAAAAACTTTCATTCACAAAATCCAATATTATTTTCCTTAAAGCAAAATAAAAAGTTGATAGATAAAACTTTATTTTAAGCTCACTTCGAAATAAGGCACCCTCTCGAGATCCATAAAAATATATTCCATCGAAATTGGCCCTTGTTCTTATCAGCAACATCGCTAGTCAAAAATATTGACAAAGCGGCCAACAAACGTTTTATTTGCATGGACTTCGATTTGAGGGGATCGGAGGATGGCCGGACCGAATAGCACCCCAGTTACACGTACCTTCCTTTTCCGTCTCGGGCAGTTAAAATAGTTTCAACGAATGTCGCACGCTGCTCTTTTCCCCTGCAGCCCCCTCCCACCCCACACACCACTTCACCCTCTCCGGGCGTGTCCTCCATCTCCGGCGGAAAGTTGAGCCGCGCAACTAGCCAAAAACTGATCAGGAACTTTCTGAAAGTAGAGTGCACCGCGGAGTTTCCGGCGGCAGCCGCCATGGCGTTTTGTGACGTTAAATGTCTGCCGGGATCGCGTTAAAATTTTCCGCGTCGAGCTTTAGCGTTATCTGCTTAGACTAGCGCGGCTATAGTACTCGTTAAACGCCAACTTTTGCGCCATCAAAGCGAGAAAATTTCTAATAATATTCGCGTATCGCGCGTCGCTATTTATTTTTCTCTCTCTCCCTGCCACGAATTAGCTCGGCTTGCACCGCCGCGCCCACAGACGGCCGCGGCTTAATCCACGCGCCGAGATTCTACCTGCGTGTCAACCCGCTTAAGCCCCTAGAATTATGTGGGGTGTATGCAATTTGAAATGAATTTTTTTTCCGAAAAAATGCACCGGCGAAATACTTTCACCAGTTCAAAAACTCCGCTGCACTCGTAGCTTTTGTGCACGTGAAAAAAAACGAAAGTAAATTCGAAATTTTATCTCGGCGTACGTCGTTCCCGCTGCTGCGAGATAAGAATTCTAATTTTCCAGATTGCCCAAGATACAACTTTATTCGACCTAATTTAATTCTGAATTATCGTTAAAAATATCTCGGCCGCCCCGAACAATTTCCTTCTCGTTTCTTTTTTTCTTCTCGTCCCAGCGACGAGTCTCGCAAGTTAGAGAAGAAAAACAAAGGAGAGTGTGCTTCTCTCCCTCGAGTCCGCAGTACATACCTCTCAATCGAAGGAATCGCATCGGAGCGTAACGGTCGATCGTATTATCATCTCATTAGGCGGCCGGCGCAATCTGGCGATAGCAATCGCAGGGGAATCGCGGGGAATTGATAAACAATACGATTGGCCGCCGTCAGCTAGAGAAAAAGGACAATCAGAAGTGCGTTGCTGGGAGAAACATCTCATTTTCCCAGATGGCCCCCGGTATTTTTTCTCATTTACTCGCGGACAGACCCGCCCTCCTGCGCTCTCTAATTTCGACGCCCACGGCGAGTGCGGGCTACGCGATTTTCGATTCGCCGGAATCGGCCGGAGGAGATTCACGTGTAATGCCCTATATACCCGGCGCGTGGCTCTGCATGGGCGTTTTTTGTCTCGGATCCTCAGGCTCATTTGTGTGGGTGCATATGTCCGTGTGCGTGATTGCGCGCGCTCACCTGCATATGCGTGTACGTGTGCGCACGTGTGTACGCTCGTGCGTGAGTGTATAGGAGTGTGAGTGTGGATGCAATTTTCCGACGGTAAGCGTACGTGTGCCAGTTCCGCCCGTAACGAGGAGTCGTTTCCTTCCACTTCTTTTAACCCCACGCTTTTTCGTCCCCACCCTCTCTTCTCTCCTACCACTTCATTTTCGTCTCTCCCCCCCTCCCCGTCAGGTATATGGTGGAGAGGAGAGCTCTCGATTTTTACCGATCGGTGGGAAAGGGGGGGGGGGGGTGGCTGCTGGCATTTGTCGAAACGACCGAGATTTTTTACCGAGCACGAGGAATTCCAGTCCTTTGTCATTTCGAGGGAGCCCCGTCCGCCGCAGGAAGTGTTCCCGCCCCGAAGGGGCGGAGGGGGTGAACGGAGGACGAGCGAAGCGTCCGCGATCGTGCGGTGCATTCCGAAGAGCGACGGGAATCCGACGAACCGGCACTTTCAATGGACCACTTCGCCGGCGACTCTTGTACTCGAACCTCTTCCGTTTGTCGTACCGGCGTGTTGTTTGGATTTTGAAAAAGTTACGTTTGAGAGGATTTACATCTATATTTCGTACCGTGCGCACCGTATCTCGATGAAATTTGCCGGGCATTTTTTTTTTTAGCAATTTCTTTTGTGCGCGCTTGAAGAGCGCTGTGAAATTTTCTTTCTGGCTGGGCGCTGGTGCTTGGTTTTTTAACTTTCAAGCGCTCTTTTTAATCACTGCCTGTGTCTAGACATTAGCTCTCACAGGGCCACTTTTGTGAAACGCGTTTTTTCTGTTTTACATTTTCTTTATTATAGAAGAAATTCCAAAGGAACAAAGAGTATGAAGGGTATTTCATACTTTTGAATGCGATTGAAAGGTTTTTTTATTTATTGAATTTGCCAAAGAGAATTGTTTGCAATTATTTCAAAGTCTAGATAAAGATTCTATGTGATTGGAATTCTGTATAAGATCTACAAAAGTAGCATTTAAGACGACAAAAGCTCATTGAATAACGGCCGTGCAAGCGTTAAAAAAAAATAAAATTGCACTATTTTATATATTTTTTTTTATTTACTGTAGTAATGTGTCTGTAAGAAAATCAATAATTGTGCTTGAAAATAGTGACCATATTGAATACATAC
Source organism: Sycophila quercilanae (assembly GCA_035582995.1). Taxonomy (NCBI): domain Eukaryota; kingdom Metazoa; phylum Arthropoda; class Insecta; order Hymenoptera; family Eurytomidae; genus Sycophila; species Sycophila quercilanae. The sequence continues at coordinate 815 of JAWWEP010018874.1, read as the reverse complement.
ACAGGTCAGGCCATAAATTTGGTAACACAGAATCAGCGGTTTGCTCTCCATAAAACCGTATGAGAAGCCGACCCAGGGGGCAGTTATGTACATAATATTTACACGGCGAATAAGCAGTCCGCGAAAGAGCAATCGTTCTGTCCTCTCTTTTTTTCCTTACCTAGACTAGTGCTTCCCAAGTATACGAAAGAATCCTCGAACCGTGAAAAAACGAGGCTTATTTCACGATGTCTCGGTGTCGCAAGTTTATGTTCCTCGTGCCGAGGAGTAAAAGACGAAGGAGGGCAAAAATACAGTCGCAGACTTAATATAAACATTCTAAATCTTCGCGGAGTGGTTTTAACTTTGCCCGAGTCATTTTTCACGCAGTAAAAAAGCCAAAATATTACGGACCCTTCGAAAGAATGGCCGTATTTCAAGTTTATGGCCGGTAGCAAATCACTTTCTGCACTTCAAAAATTTAAAGACTAGACTCTTCGGACGGCACTTTTAGAAAATTACTTTACATGCGTCGAGATTGTCGTCCTTACAATATTTCACCAGATGGAATGGAAAACAAATCTGTTTTTCTTCTCTTTTTACTGATGTATTGCATGCGCACTGGCTAACATTCGTTTCCTCATGATCTTACAGTTTTATAATCCTTCTTTTAATATATTTGTTATGCAATTATCGCGCGTTGTAATTTACTTAAGGGTAGAGTACAATGAAAAATTGCCAAAAATGTACTTTTTTTATTATTTTTTAAATTCTCTAATTTACAATTTATGCTTACAGAAATGTAAATATGTTTAAGTAATATAAAAATAAAGAAA
>JAWWEP010018833.1:0-12367 GCA_035582995.1 Sycophila quercilanae | reverse complement strand
GCGCCGCTATCTCGTTTATCAGTTAAAAATCAGATACTATGTGATAATTCTCCTTCAGATAAGTCATGAAGAATTATTTTATTTGAATCGTTTTATAGCTACCTAGATCCTTTTACGGAAGGTTACTTAATTACTGGTATAATGTGATACTTAATAAAGACCTTCTACATGTCAGAAGAACTATTAAACACACACGGCCGTAAATACCTTGATTTCAAGAGTTTTGAAAAGTAACAATAGTAAATATGTGAAAAGCAATAAGACTCGGTAATCACTTCTAAATTCATAAACTTCGTAGTAAGAAAACGAATTGAAATGACAGAACAAAAGACTTGCGAAGGATACAGCCATAAAAGCAATCAAACATAAAACGCAATCCGTGAATGCCAAGACGTAAAAAGTCGCGGTTCCATCGGTATAAGAAAACATTTAAATTATTATTATTACAGTTTTTACGATCGCCATATAATTATAACAATCGTTATGGAGAGTCGAAAAATATCGATTCATTTATTTCAAATCATTGGAACACAATCAATCACGTAACTTTATCTTTTCGGTTAAAAGCATTTGTGTCAAAAGTAAAAATTTTCTCGTGCCTTCAAAAAACCTGTTCGAAAAAACATTTTTACTTGGTACCCACTGCAGTGTATTTCAAAATATAGCAGAATCAATATTCCAGATAGAAACTCTCCACGTGGTTGGCGGAACTATTTCCCAATTTCATGTTACGCACGAAACGGCCCAGTAGTATAGCGCACACTTAATGAATGTGATTTTTCATTATGAATTTATGATAATGACTTTCCGAAAGCAAAATTCAATTATTCCACGGTGTCGTTTGTATAGAAGAATAAAGTCCGCGTCCAACGGCTAAAGCGTGCCGCAGATTACAGTGCACGCGAGTAAACGCCATTAAATTTCATATTCTAACGCCGCGCCAATAAACATGTGAATACATGAATTCATTAAATGCCGGGCAAACCTGATCCGGAACGGGCGAGGCGATCCGAACGCGCGAATTTCCTAATTCCCGCGCCAATAATACCGTGTAAGCCCCATTGTAACGCTCCCAAATCGCCGGACTGTCGTAAAAGTTGGCCAAGCCCAAACACTCCGAAATATCTATTTCCCTCGATGCCACAAGGCGAGACGTCGAGCTAATTCTCACGCCTCGACTCGCGCCGACGGACCACCGCGCGCTCGGTTTACAAGACGATAAAAAGACCGCGCGCGCGCGCCGAGACGAATCACCTGATTCTGAAACGGCGCTTTGTCCACGGAGCCGAGCAACTGAGGGACGCGAGAAAAAAAAAGTGGAGGCACCATTGCACGAAGCCGCGTTTATTGTTTATCGGCGCAGTTCGCTGAAAGGGCGCGTCGCTCCTCTTCCCTCACTGTGCTCCTCTTTGTTCCTGCCGGCGGCTGCCGTAACCGGAGTCGCTTTCTTAATAACACGAGAAATGAGAGGAGCGAGCCTCGCGCGCCTGCAGCTGGGATAACAACGCGGCGGCGCGCCAGGGAAATCCACGGCGATCGCTTTCCGGGAACCTGTCATCGACGCGGGGGCCCGGGGGTTTCGGCTTCTAAAGCGAGCAGCGCCAGTTTTTCAGGGTTAAGTGCGCAGTCGTAGACGCTTGGTTTATGATCGGATCTCGCCTTTTTTTTTGGACTGATGAAAGTGTGTCATGGCTATCGGCGTTGAAAGCCTTTTGGCGAGTGTTGCTTTTCGCGCGGGGAATCGAAGATCTTTGCGGAAGGAGGCTGAAAGGTGACACGGAATGACGTGTATACAGTGCTCCGATTTTAAATTGATTGAAGGTAGGAAGCTGTGGTTTTACGAGACGCATGTCAAATTTTATTTGCGGACTGTATAGTATAAGAGCAGATTAGGATTCAGTGTCGTAAGGCCTTTTTTTTGTAGAGGGAAGTTAGATTAGAGAAATTTTATAATATCAGAAAGCGAGGGGTCGACTGCGAAGCAAACTGGTGTCACAACGAATTAAAATTTCAGTGATTACACAATTTTTTTATGTGATTATGAACGTTTCCTTAATATTATCTAAGTTTATTGATTTCGAATGATTACAAATTTTTACAAATACTTCGTTTTATGTTGTCTGCTTGAACATTAACATTTAAGTTAAAGATAAATATAGTAGTATTAGAGTAATGAATTCTCAAGAGGCCATCATCGAATCAGCTTTAAAATTGAAAGTAAAGTTGGCAATGGAATGTCATTTGCATAAAGGAGTTTAAGAAATTTTACGACAATGATTTTAATAAAGTAATTTCTAGATTTTTTTTATTAAAAGAAAATTTTTATATTGTACGGAAAGATGAATTTGAAATTTTGTTGATCGAATTTTATAACAAAATAGAATGACGTGTATTCATGAATACTGAAATCTCTATGATTGCTAGTTGATTTTGTAAACTTACTAAAATACATGATAATTACAAGATTTCACCCGAGTACGAGTTTCTTCGCGATTACAGTAATTTTATAGACAATTTTCATGATTCCGATCTATACTGGTACAAGATTTCATTCCGCTTCCAAAAAATACCGTCATTGATTAATAATATAAAATAAAAACAATTAACAGTTATTATGTTAGTTCTATGTACCAGCCCATACTCAGGTGACTGTGATTACCTTTATAGGATTTACTTTGCAAATTAATTTTCCTCTACCGAATTACCTTTTAATTTCGTAATTACTTCGTAATGTGCTCTCGATAAATAAATACAAAAAATAAAATAGAAAAAACATCCAAAAAAATCGACTTTAGATTAACTTTGTAGGGACGCTTCCTTTTGCACGATATTCTCACACAAATTGAATCGCCATCCACTCGTTAACTTAGTCGGCTCCCCGAACGAGGTGAGAATATACAAAAGCGTGCACAGACCAGCCCGCAATTCGAGTCGGGTAGAGCTGCACGAACGGAAAAGAAGCGGAAAGCTCTTAACGGTCAACTATACGAAGAAAAAGTCAGTAAGAGTCTCTCGCAGCGGCCCATCGTCGCCCGGGCTGCATCCTTATCTCGCGAGAGAAAGAAAGAGCGAGCGAGCTGTCGTCGGCGGGGATGTCCGGGCGCACACGCGCCGTCGGTGCAGCAGCAGCAGCGGCGGCGACGGCAGCCCTATACTCGCAGTATACGCGGTGGTGTAAATTTGCATTCACTCGAGGGCGTTCGAGTGCGCGCGACGGCCGTTTGTCATCGTTCGAGGAAGCTTCGCGCGCGCGCGCGGACCGCTCGGAGAGAAGCTGCAAAAGCGCGCTTACGTGTATACCGGCGGGCGGAGAAGAGGACACCGCTTTTTTTTTCTACCGGAGTTATTTTGTCCTTCAGAAGCGTGGCGCTGTCGCCTTCTTCTCTCGTTTTCTCTCTCTCTCTCTCTTTCGTCGATTCGTCTCGGTCCTTTTTTCATGCTCGACACTCTTTCGGCGCATAAGTGCGCACCGGTACTTGCCTTTGAATAACACGGAGAACGCTGAGGGCTTAATTATATGAGAGAGCGAGCTTCGAGTGGACGCCAGAATTTCTCTTTAAACTACCGAGCACTTGCATAGTGCCCACACTTTTTCTCTCTCTCTCTCTCTCTCTCTTTACTCTTTCGCCTTGTCTCTTGCATTGTTTCCTCTTTCGGTGCCTCTTTTCTGCCTCCGATCTCTGTCTGTCTCTCTTTCTCTCATTCCGCCGGTAGCGAGAGACTATCAGTGGAAGCGCGCTTTCATTGCCGGATGCGAAAGTTTACACTTCTGCTTCGAAGTCGATGGGTTTGTTATTGCTTTTATAAACTTTCGGATACGAAATTTTTTCGTTTTACTCGAGATGGTCGTTCTCTGTTTGTTGTGATGAGCTGTCGGTGGAAAACGCAGTCGAAGAAAAATTAATACTTGCTTATTTTCTTTCTTCATTTCGATCTAAAAGTTATTTTTCGACGTAATTTTCGTAATATTTAAGTGCACAAATTTCCGCGTAGGGTGTGGAGATAATACTTCGGCTGAAAGCTGATCGACGGAGTGGCTCTCGGTAAAAGATAAATGATTTTTACGTATAGTTTATCAAATTCATGCTGCGCAGTAATAGAAATTTTATCTGCCGTCTCGTGTAACTGTATCAGATGCATTTAGAGTAGAACATCGTCGTTGCGATGGGCAAGCAGGATTTAAAAATAAAATTGCTGATATTTATATACGGTACCACGCTATAAATATTTCTACAGGCAAAGACAATCTTTTTTTTTCTCAGAATGCTAAGTTGATGCGATGCCACGTGCACTGCTTAAGGCAGTTCTCTGGATATTATCATTTTTATTGAATTTTTTTTTAACTTTAAGAAAATACAAGCTTATGAATATGAGCTTTAAAGTTAAAAGTTGGTGAAAATTTTAAGGCAGTGACGCTATTCATTTTCAAGCTATTCAACTTGAAACTTGAAAAATTTTAACGCAACTCTTACACAACGAGCCTTCCAGAATTTGGCATCTTAACGAATCGTGAACAAAACGTACTTTAAAGACTATCTTGGGCTAACGCACTTGAAGACAGTGAGTATATGGTTTAAGAAAAGCGTTCGTACGTTATTTACAAACGTGTTCCTTAATAAGTGGAGAGTAAGTAAAAAGATTAAGGGATGTTGTTGACTCGGGACAGGTGCGTTTGAGAAGTTTTAAGCTTAATAAGCTACTTCGTTGTGCGACATTACCAAAACACGCTGCTTTGATTAAAAAACTGAATATTCAACGCTTTAAAAGACCTTTATTTATAATTCTCCGTAGCATTTTTTTCACCACAAATTTAAATACGATTAGCACGTAGCAGCCAAAAGACGCGAGCTCTTAAGTCTAAATTTATGCTATTTAAAGAAATCTTCGCAAAAATATGGAAAAAAAGTAAGTTCCTTCCTTATTCGTGGAAAATTTTACAGTATTTCAAAATATTATTTAACTATCGAACGAAACTGCACAATCTTCTTGGCAGCTTCTTTTTTTAATTTCAGACCTTCTCTTCAATGCCCTTCGTACCTTCGACAAAGATCATATTATTTCTTATCCCTAAAGTGCCATGTTTAAACGCGAACGATAAATTTTTTTCAGCCAACTTTTTGTTACGCGCGCAACTCGAGAAACTTTTGGAACAACAGTTGGCGCGTCGGACCATCATGTTTACCCGAATTACCCTTTCACGAATGGTTGATGGCGGGTAAAAGGAAGAGGCGCTATACGCGAACGGCAAGAGGCGGGAGGAGGTAAAAATGCTTCCACTGCAGAGTGGAGAGAGAGAGAGAGAGTGAGTGAGTGAGAGCAAGAAGGAGCGAAAAAGGGCTGGAGAGAGAAGAGAGAAGGTGCAGTTGAAAGATTGCTTCATCTTAAAATATACCGGTACTTCTTTATGGATGCTTTCTCGATGTAAACGTATTCGTTACACGTCTTTAGTCCTGCTCGCAACTAAATAAGTTGTTTATGGCGCACGTGCAGTAAATAAGTTTTTAATTTTTACACGCACAACCATTACACCTAAATTATTGTCGCGGAATAACTTGTACATTTATAGATAATAATGCTGATACTATAAGTAGATTAGCGGTCGTTTATTACCGTTAACTTTAAAATTGCCGCTGAATCGATAAAACAAACTGCGAAACAGTTTGCTCGTGCATAGCTTGTAAATTTAAACGTACCATTTTGGAAATGCGAAAATGTAGAATCTCTTACTTCGGTGTAGAGTCAAGCCACTTTTCTCTCAAAGTAAACACGCCTAACGGAGTAAATTCGAAAGCAGCTACGGAAATAGATAAAAGTTATGAATATAAGAATCATAAGTTTTGGAGTTTTACCGCATACCGTAGCTACTTTCACATATACATGTATTTAAGGTAGTTCTTAGCTGACTGCTCGAGTCGAGTAGAAATGAACTTATAAAAAGTGATTTTAAAAATTATCAATTGAATTAAAATTATTATAATGATTTGTAAGACTGATCAAATCATCTTTTCGAAATATATTTACATATGCTTTCACAAAAATATTTTTTCTACATTTTCAAAACACTCAACTGACTATAAGCTACTATTCTAATTTAAGCATTATAACTACATTTTCTCTTATTATAAATAACAGAATAACAATGCAGTGAATATTATCCAACTCTATTGTAGTCTAATTTTGTTTAACTTAGCCATGTTCTGAAAAACGCGTATGTCAAGTAATGATATCTTAAAAACTAGACGGTCAGTCAGTCTCAGCTTACCAACCTAAATTTATTATTCAATAAACTAAGTTTGCCTAAAGTTTCTTGCACGTTTTTAAAAAATCGATTTACCTATTTATTCTCTAAATGTGAATTAGTAAAATTTCACTTCCTAAAGGTGATTATTTAAATGCTATTCAAATTTGAAAGCTAATAGAACTACCTTAATGGAACGCGCGTCCATTCAATCGTGGCATTCGAACCTATACGCTAAACACGTGACAAATCTACAGTCAAAAGTATAATTATCTTATAATCGGCTCGTGTCCGCAAAGCTAACTCGACTGGTACCACCAATTTATTCGCACGCTCCTGATCACCAGGCCCTTTCTTTCGCCGTCTCCTAATAGATTCGCCTACCGTGACTTCAAAATTAGCTGATTTGCATTAGGTATTCAATTTGCGCTGCCTCGACGCTCGTCTCCGCCGTTCCCCTCGGTCGGATATCTTCGCCGCTCCGAGCCGGGGAAGACGAGTCGGGAGAAGCCACCGAACTATTCTCGGTTTATCGCGCGAGCGCGAAACGTATATATACGGAACGTTAAGAGGTTATAAAAACACGAGGCGCAGGAGGACGTTCCCCCGTGGGGGGGACGAAGGCTCGGGAACGAAAATGCCTCCGAGGCGCTCTCAACGCACGACTCCTCAGGTGCCGTATCTGCCATCGGGAATATGTTAATTATACCCGGGCGCGCGCGCGCGCCGAGAGAGAGCGAACTCGCTGTGTAACTACATAGGCCTGTATAGACCGCGCCCCACCACCTCCAGAGAGATAGATCGGTATCGAGACGGCGCGTCTGTTTATTCAAAATTCATCTCGGCGCGCGCCGACGAATTCTCCGCGCCTCCGCGATGCGATCGTTGGAGCCAAATAATTGACGCGATGCGATCGGAAGCCGCCTGGCCTAGTATCTACTGTTTTGATTTTTTTATACGACCGGCAGAATCCAGCGCGCCGGCGCGACGCATTTATAAGCAGGACGTGGCTGCGGGCCCCGGTGCAAACAAAGAAAGGCCTGCAACGCGCCGAGAGAGTGCCGAGATATAAAAAAAAAAAAGAGGGAGGGTGATTTATTACCGGAGCCTCGAGCAGTTGACGTCGCTCTCGGGCTCTCTCGACTATCGTTGACGCCGGCTTAAGATGCCGATTAAGCGTTGCTATCGACACTTTAACGAGTTTGACATTTTTACGCGGCGTCTCGAAATTTATACTTGATTTTTGCAGAACTTTGCAAAATTTATCGCCGTCGTCGGTATACGATCGTTCGGTAATTACAAATGTAAATATAGCGTGCATTGGTAATTAATCAATTTTTAGGAAGGTTTGAAAATGGAAGGCATTTGCTAGAAGCCTGCAACGTGTGTTTTAAATATTTAAATTTTTTTTTTTTTTACTAATTAGCAAATAAAGGTGTCTGAGTCAATTAAATAAAGAAATTACAACACGACTTAATTAGGATCTGTTACAAGTTAATATATAAATCTATTTCTATACCCTTTTTTATTCGAAGGTGCGTAAAAGGTTGAGATTTAATCAAGAAGATGTATTCTTTAAAAAAAAAAAATTCTTAATGATTTAATTTTTCACATATCTCAATTAATTACGTGAATGGTTCTAAATATCTTGATGTATTTATACTGTGCAGCTTGAGTATTTATAATTATTTTAACAGTATAATACGAACCCCGTAAATCCTTATTAGTAACTGAACTCACAACCGGCTGATTTATAACACCGTTATATACTTAGCCAAGATACTAATAGATCTTGAAACAACTTAATAAAGAAAATTTAAGATCATTATTTCAAATCCACTTACTGTCATTTTCTCAAATTCGAGAAATTTATTAAAAAAAAAAGACCACCGAGCCTAACCCATTTTAAAAAAATTCTTCCCTGGTGCATCCAATAAACACTGGAGTGTATAACTCATACGGCAATAGATTATACACTTTAGAGAAAGAAAAGAAATTCCATAACCGAATTAACTCGGCAATATACGGACCCCTCGCACCCTGGTGATCGATCAGCGGCCTAACGACGCGGCGGTGGATCTCTAATCTCCCCTCTTTGTCCCTCTCTCCCCGCCTCAATCCCACGGCAGCCGCATCCAGCGAGCGGCAGGGACCGGGAAGATGCAGTCGAGCCCTTGGATAAGACGACAATCGAAATTTACTAATGCCGCCTGCCAGGCCGGGATTAGCGGGGAAGATTTGTGTCGGGAGTGGGCCAAACACGCCGCGCGCTCGCACGCAGCCGCGATCTAATCGAGAGAGAAAGAGGGAAAAAAAGGAAAATACGACGGAGATCCGGCCGCCTCGCTCCGGGCTCGATATATAGGAGGAAAAGTCGATCGGCGAGGCACAGCGGAAGATAGCGTGCGGACTTCGGTGCGCCGACACTGGAATTCATTTTCCGCTCAGCCACCCGTGGGATCGAGCATAAATCAAGCCGGGCTTGATCGTAAGGAGGCTCCGTGCTGACGTAATCAAAAGCCCGCGGCTGATGAGTGCGCGAAATAATTGCGTTGCATCGGTCGAAGAAAGGAGGACGGCTGGCTCTCCCTCCCTTGATTCGTGCACCGTGGCCGCACGCTTACTCGACGACGCGGCGCCTGTTTTCGCTGAGCTCACGGGAATGACTTGCGTCCGAGGGGAGGATTCTCTCTTTCAATTAAGCGCCACCTTGCGCGGACGCTACTGTGGCCAGAGACCCTTTCGACGCGTTTCTTTTGCGGCGCCGGCAGATTCGCGGCGAGCACTGCAAACTGGACCGTCGAACGATATCTGTTCTCGGTCTTCTTTCGTTCCTGCCGTCGATGTTATTTATACGATATTTATTTATTTTCTTTTTTACAGACGCTGTGCAAATAATATAGAGCAAGTACTTTGCGTGGCCTTACAAGAGTGTCGGTCATCGTCATTAATTTAAAAAAAAAAAGAAAAAGTTTTTTCTTTTGAACCTTTCTGCGAGTATTTAATTCTTCAAGTATTTTTAAGTGAAATTAATTCAGCAGAAAAATGATTGTTTTTACTTTCTTTGAATGACTATTTTACTTTCCTTTTAAAATATCTCTTTGGTTAAACTATTTTTTCCTTCTTCTGCGAGATAATTGCATTAAAAATTAATTGTTGCGCTAACGAGAAAAATAATTCAACTAATTTAAGCGCCGTTGCCTTAACAACAAAAAGGATGTTTTTAGAAAAATTAAATTCTTCGTGTGAAAACGAAAAAATTACGGAAAACTTTGTTAAAAAATAAAAACACTAACGGTTTAACACTAGCGGTTTGACCGTTTCAGCTTGAAAAAGAGAGAATGAAAATTTAAGAGTAAACGAGTAAACTTGAAACCAAAATGGTTTCACGCAGCTCGTTTGACTAGAGCGCTGCCGAGCCTAAAGCCTTTATCGGATCTCTTCATCAAAATGCGTCGATGTATAACAGGGGCTAGTTTTATTTATCGGGCGTTCGTCGTCGGAATGAGGCGATAACATCACCGCACGATTTTTCTTTTACCTACTCGTTCGCAGAAGAATCTCCCTCATCGGTTCTGGATTAGTAATAAACTTATCGTGGATATAAAATACACGTTTAGGAAGATTCTTTATAAAAATAATCTACATTAAAATCTGCGCGCGTTCAATAAACCGATATTCATATATAGTGATTCGAATTTTTTAACTTACGTCTGCACGCAAATATTTAATCATTGCGTTGAAATATTAATTATTCACTTTATTAAATTAAATAAAAGATTTGAAATGAAATATTACGATTTTTTCTGCTATTCCTTTCTTTCAGGTAATTTCAACGAAGGAATAACAAAAAAAGCCCCGGAGTAAATCAATAGATGCACAAAGATAAGAAGCGGATCCGGTTGTGCGGTATTAGGACAAAAAAAAACGAACCGTTGGGGGTTCAAAGAAAAATGAACAAAAGTCAGATGCTGCGGCCGCAAAAGACGATACGAATCTGTGGAATACCAACTGCGAGGGAGAGACAAAGAAAAATTAGAAGTCATTTAGGTGAGAGCGAGTGGGAAAATTGATTAAAACCCGGTAGCTTTAAGCAGCTGTGTAGATAAGAAGAAAAAGAATAGAACAGCGGAGGGTAGCTACTGTTGACAAAAAAGAAAGAAATTTTATTTAGAAAACGCAATTTAATTTAGTTAATAGTGAAAAAATTTGTAATTTTTGTTCAAAAAATATTTGAGCGAACGTTAAAACTTTGTTTTCAAGTTGATTAAAAAAAAAATTAAAGTAAGTACAAAGCAATATACAAGTAAAAAATAATAAAATAATTAATTAAATGAAAATATTTTTGTAACATTTACAAACAAATACGAAAAATTTGTTTACGTACTTTATGCTCTATTAATAGAGTTGATCATTTATCATTATTTTTAAAGATAAATATTTAAGTAAGTAATAAAGTACAAATAAATTAAATATAAAAGTATGACGAAAATATGTATTGGATATTTCGTAATTAATATCTCAATTTAATTTGCTAAATATTTATACTTGTTGCATTATTTAGTAAAATTGGTAGTAATACCAAATAATCACGAGGTGCAGACAATATCTTTGCAATTTTTCATGAAGCGTTAAATTTGTTAAATTTATAAATGATTAAAATATAGAAAAATATTATTGATACTCAAGTTTAATAAGTTAATTGTTTTTTCTAGTATATACAACTACATTGACTTACTATTGCAGATACCCTTTTAGAAGATGACAATCGCTTGATCTTCATCATAAGTTAAATAACATATTTAACTAACATATTTCAATAAATCAGGGTAAAATACATTCAACATCCCCAGGCTAATTTTAAGCCAATAAGACGAAATAGCGTGAAAACAATTTGTTCACGAATCACACGTGGGGATCGTTGCTCGGTTATGTTCGACGTTTTTCTTGTATTTTATTCCGTCAATCATCAAGTAGAAATTATCTCATTTAGAACCTAATTGAAACTGACAGTCGAATCAGCCTCAGATTGATCAGGGCGATTGCTTCGGCAAGAATGCGCAGTCTTGATTAATTCGCGCGATAAAGGAGGAGTAAAAATAATCATTAGTAAGATTCCGTGGACGATCTCCCATCTCCCCCCTCGGCCTCCAATTAATTGCCAGGCCCGGCTTTGGAGATACGCCCGACTCGCCCGGGGCCACGCGCCTCAATCGGGTCTATTTCACGGCCGAAGAAAGAAGTCGTCAGTCCTGGGATCGTTAAAGGCTCTCCTCTCGCTCTTTCTCGAATTTTTTCTCCCGCATCCCTAATAACCGGGGGCACAGTGCCTTTGATCACGCAGCCACCATTGTCGGGCAGGCGCCCCGCGCAAATAGGCGCCCGCGCGCTGGTACTTCCCGCCGAAGAATCGCCGTACTTTGGCGTCGTTCTGCTTTTTTAGCCCGCGACTTTCGTTGAAAAGCCACCGCTGGGTCATTCATTGTAAAATCGGGTTTTCCCGAAGAGCGCATTCACGCTCCGAGCTCAGCTGATGATGGCCCCTGGGTCGGACCACTTTTTACCGATAAATGTTTATTGCTCGTCTTGGAAGTAAAAAGGGAGAAACGGTAATCTATAACATTTTTATTTTCTTTAATTCGTTTCTTTAGCCTCCAGATGTCCTGAATGTTTATAATATTATTTCGTAATAATGTTCAATTCGAGGGAAATGCGTATTTTTGTATTTTATTTTGTTTGATTGTTTTGCTTACCTTCAATCTTTTTTAAAGTTAATTAGTAGTATTATATTTTTTCAATTTTTAAATATTATTTGCGTATAAGAATGAAATAATCTATTATGTATTGTATTTACATGCTGCATGCAGATTTCAATCTGGTTGGACAATAAAAGGTTATTCCCTTATGCCTGAATTATATTCAATTTAATTATGAATTTTATTGTTTTAAACTTTTAGAACATTATATTATTTTCTTATAACCAACCCATTGGAGATTAGCAGCATGGTAATTTTATGTACTAATTATCTCTCATCTAGTTTGGATAGTTTAAAAGATGATGTTGTATATACTGTGTTTTCCAAAGCTTTTGACGCAGAAAATCACAAGTGCTTGTAGTTATCTAAATAG
>JAWWEP010018793.1:0-17356 GCA_035582995.1 Sycophila quercilanae | reverse complement strand
AGAGTATTCTGTTAAAGTTTCGTTAAAAACTGTTAGAAATAAAAATTATCATGGGAGACGCTTGACCCTCCTTAATAAGAGTCATATTTATGAATTTGCGATGCGTGCGATTCGAAAGAAGAGGTCGCTCTCGCCTCCGAAAGCAGTGGGGAGGGAGACTGGAGAGCCCGGACTGCCCGGAGAGGCGGCAGTGCGGCACTGTGGCATCTCTGGTGGCAGTCAGACACAACGTCTGCCTATATTTAATTGAATGGCACGTTGATAGAGTAATTGCGCTTGCCGCCGTTTACCAGCGTCCCCTCCACCGCCTACCAGTGTCGTAGACAGCCCGAATTGGCCCTCGAGTTTGTCCACTTGCAGGTCACCCGAGACCTCGAAGACCTTCGTCAATGCGAGAACAGTTTGCGTTGCAGGCGCTTTCGTAATACCAGACGACGGTACGGCCAGAGATGTAGAGCTCGCCTCAGCTCAGCCTGATTTTCGTGCTAAGTAGTAAACAGTGAATCGAAGCAGCTGAAGCGAAGCGAGCAGCGACGTACCGGATTTTTAAAATCTCTCTCTTCAACAACTATACGGGAGTTATGGCCGATTTGTTGAGAGTACCTCTCAGTGCGCTGTCAGCTGAGACCATTCATCTGATCTCAACCCTGGTGAACCCGACGAAAACAATACCGTGCGACAATGGTACTCTTAGGTTAGTGCACTTGCTCCACAGTTGGCTTTCTTTGAATACCCATTTCGGTATTGGCCGATGTACTTTTTATCCGGCCTTTTTCGCTTTCTTTCGAGTATTGTTGTACAATAACTAACTTTCCATTTCACTGATCTACAGAGATTGGAGGGGTTTGCTTCATATGTGCCCTATTGAAGCAGAAGCTCTGCCTGAGATTAACCGTCACGGAGACCCATTTAGCTGTATATTAAGCATTGTACAAAAGAGGTCTTCGGACTTCACATTGCAGAGATTAAAAGATGCTTTAGAAGCCATTGAACGGTGGGACATTGTTGACGATGCTGAACCTTACTTAGGTTTGTTCAATTTTATCATTTGTTTTTCCTGTTAGAAGATATCTTTTCATGGATCATTCATATTTCTTTTTAGAAAAAGACGCGCAAAGATATCTTGAAAGACTTAAAAAATCTCAAACATCGGCAGAAATGAATGATTTTAACGAAGAGGAAAAAATACTGACATTTGGTATGAAATTTGATGCTTAATAAACTTAAAAAAAAATCTTTAAAGACACTAATATTATTTTTAGATGATCAATGTAGGATAGAAAGAGGAGAAGAAACACAGCATTATGATGCATTTGTGTTGTATGCAGATGAAGATTTACCTTTTGTCAATGAGTTGGTAGAAGTTTTAGAAAAACAATATAATTTGAAGGTATTATTTATTTTTTTATTTCCTTGTGAACGCAAAATTAAACAAAATTAATTTTCTATCTTAATTTTTCAGCTTTGTCTTAAGGACAGGGATCTCATTGCAGGAATAACCTTCGAACACGAAGCTATAATGAGATTAATATCTGAACGCTGCAACAGACTTATTACAGTAATAAGCCCAAATTTTTTAAAAAGTCCAGCTAACAAATTTTTCTTAAATTTTGCACAAGCCAGTGGTATAGGTAAGACATTGCAATGTTAGTGTTAAATGACACAATGCTTTATAACTTATGTTTTATAACATTTTTATTTTTAGATAAAAAACAAGAAAGAAAAATAATTCCACTTATTTATGAAAATTGTGCATTACCACCAGGACTAACATTTTTCTCAAAAATATATTATTCAAAACTTGCTGCTAATTTTTTTTGGGAAAAACTTGTACGTTCAATGAAAGTTGTATCCACTGCCAGTACAAGTGTACCTACTACTGCACCAAAGCAAAAGGAACCTCAGACTAAACAAGAAATCGAATCTTTAAATAATGAAAAATTTAATGGACTTGTAGATAACAAAAACAAAAAACCATTAGAAGTACAAAAAAATTATTCTGAGCAACCAACTGAATCGCTACCAAAAGCTGTAACAAATCGTAAAATATTTCCTTGGAAAAAGAAGAAACAAAGTGAAAAAAATCAAATGCCTAATCAATTACCTAGTACAAATGTCAAGTCAACAGCTTCAGAATCTATTCCAAGTCTTCCATCACTTGATGGATTAGATTCATTGGCATCGATAACAAGCAGTACAAAGAAGAAAAATAAAAAAAAATTCATGGGTGGCTATGTAAAAAAAATGCAGTCTGTTCTAGCACGATCTTGAGGAAGAGGAGTGGTTTATAAATTTTATTTTGTATTGTTTTAACTAAAGGGATGGTAAATTTTTAATACTAATTTGTAAATATATTTTTTAAACTATATAATTTTGTAAAAAGTATGTAAATATTATTCAAACATTTTTACAAGAGAAACTACTTTAGAATAAAAATTTGTCATCCTTTAAAAATACATTTTAAGTAATAATACAAAATAGAAAATTTATATATCCTCTTGAAGAACCATTTATATTTACTGCAGTGATTAATGTAAATCACTACATTTTGACTGTGATACTAATATTATGTTTTGTAGTATATATTATTGTGTGACTTAAAATTTTCCACCAACAACTTAATGACAGCTGTTATTTATAGTTCTAATAAATATAATTTGATTAAATAAATCTTTTATTTACCTTCGTAATTCTTCTTGAAACGTGGAGCCATGCTGTTAGATTTGTTTCCCCGTTGTTGCATCTCCTTATTATTAGGCATTTGCTGTTCAATAATATTTGCATTCTTACAGTCGACTCGGTTTCTGTTCATATCTACGTTCAAATGTGAATCACGCGGAACAGCATTACGATATTCAGGGCCTCGGTAATTCGACTTTTGTCCTCCTTGATATCTCGAAGCGTTGCCGTTGCCGTTGGGATTTTCTTGATCTTTATGTCTTGATGGAGAAGTACGATTATTGTGACGAATGTTATTGTTTGGGTTGTTGTTATCTTGACCCATATTTTCACCATTTGGAACTGGATCTTTCAAAATTTTAATTATTTTAATTTAATGCTTTATTAAATTTTGTTTTGAATGAAGATCATGCAAGATGTAATAATTTTGCAAAAGTTAATTTATGAAACTGAAAATTTAAAAATCTACGAAACACTCACAATTTATCATGTTTGGGTTGACATTGACATTCATCTCAGGTGGTGGCTGAGTCATATAATATGTATCACTAAAAACAGGCCCATTAGTTCCATTTGACCACATATTTTGAGACCAATAATACTAAAAAATTTAAATAATCAAAATTTACATCTAGCATTGTAAAATATAGTGCTTTTTTTTTTATAATTTGTATCCATTACCTTTGCTCCTAAATTAAAAAATGGTCTACCTGTAGCAGGATCTATAAATGTATAATTATTTTTAAAAAATGTAATAAAAATAAAAATGTTTTTAATATATTTTTTTACTAATATCAGGTTAACATGTTATTTTTTTACCACGCCCGTACCGAAAGTACCACATTCCCTCTCGACATCGTAAGCAGAATGTAGTAATATCGACACGGTTGTGGTGAAAAATAGTATACGCACCATGGGAATAAGCAAAGAAAGACTCAGAACGTATGTTTATCAAAAATTACGTGCGATCTGAGACATTCGTTGTTTTTCTTCTCATGCTGTGTAATATACTATTACAGGATAATATTAATTTTACCTGAATACTCGTTACTCTCTACATCCACATTTTTTACTGGGTCATAAGTAACAACTTCTTGAATAGTAGGAGGATATGGACTACCTAAAAAAAAAAAAAAAAAAAACATTTTTTTTATCTTTGTTATTGCAGATTATGCTGATTGTCATTTAGAGATATGTACATACTTGCATAAGGAGGGTAAAAGACCTCATTATTTTTTTCTGTTCGTTGGATATTTTGTTTATTTAGTTGGCCATTAACGTCATTGTAATTTGCAACTGCATTTTTCTTTGTAGAATCTAATGACTCATTGTTTGTAGAGGAACTTTTATTTTTTCTGTCTACAGCTGCTTGATGGACAGTTTCTCCTGATGATACGTGTGTATTTTCAAGTGCAGTCTTCACATTGTCAATATTTGCCTAAACATTAGCAAAAATAAATAAAACAATCATAAACGAGTAATTTTAAAATTAATTTTAACTTACACTACAATTTCTAAATGTATTATTTTCAGTTTGTAACTTAACAGAATTGATTTCTGAACTGAAAAAAATAAATAGTTTAAAAATTAATTAAGCACATTTAAAGTGTAATTCTTATACAGAAAATTGTATTTATACCTTGTTTCTGCATTCCACTCTGTTTTAGGTGCAACATTTTTTGTATTTACTGCAGAATTGTTCATATGATTTTTGTCAAAGCCATTGTCATGAGGAACTTGGACTTGATCTTTGCCTTTACGATTTGTTGGATGCCATGGCTTTTTCCATTTTGGATCTATGTAAAATAAATGTAAATAAATAAAAAATTTAAGGTGCAATATGTTATTTTTAATTAAAACAAAAATATTAAACACAAAAAATACTTAAATTCATAGACAGTGAATAGAAAGAGGTAAAAACACATATCCACCACCTTTAACATAAAAATAATTAAATTTAACAAAAATTCAACTTGCTCTGAGTAATGATGTTCCTCTTGTTTGCAATGACTGGCCAATTTTGCTTCACTTTTCTTTGTGGAAAAGGCTTTAGATATTCATAAGGGACAGTTCTTTTTTCCCCCAGTTCTTCTACAAATACGACTACTGGCCCTTCATTTTTACTCATTTCCTGAATATGTCCAGTATAAAATAAAGGTTCCAAGCGCTTAGGTTTTGTAACAATTTTGGTATTGTTGTCCCAATTTTCCCAATTCAAGAAGTTATTATTAACTTTATCATTCTCCTTTAATTCAGTCAATCTTACTAAACATTTTGCTCCAACTTGCAAGTCAGGAGAGTTAAACTTTGTGTATCCTGAATTTCTAACATCTAATATTCATTACATTAATACAAAGTTAATTTTCATTTGATGGACAATTATTTTAAAATGTTAATATATATAGTTCAGAAATTAAAATATTCCATGAATACTTTAATTTCTAAAAAATATTTTCTATATCTACAAGGTAAATGCAACAACACAGTGAACCTACCCCTTCTAATTTCTTGCCACACATCATAATCAACATTTCTATAAATATTAGGATCTAGAGCTTTTGCCACTCGATAAGGAAAGGGAGTAATACCCCTGGCTATAAGCTGTGTA
This sequence comes from Sycophila quercilanae, assembly GCA_035582995.1. Taxonomy (NCBI): domain Eukaryota; kingdom Metazoa; phylum Arthropoda; class Insecta; order Hymenoptera; family Eurytomidae; genus Sycophila; species Sycophila quercilanae. Next base: position 12,069 of record JAWWEP010018793.1, on the reverse strand, counting down.
TCCTCATTATCAGCATTTTCTTCAATTTTTTCTAATAACTCGACAGTCAACTGACTAAAAAATTATTAAAATATTATAAATAACATTTTTAATTCTTTATTATTTAATATTAACTAACAAATGTTTACTGACTTTCTCATGTCTATATTTCCTTTAAGAAAGAATTTGTCGTGTCTTAAATGAGTATTTCTTTCATGCAACATTTTGTTAACAGTTACATCTACATTACTCATATTGAAAACATTTTTATACAACGTTTGATAAACAAGAGCTAGAAAGGTAAAACTTTTGTTAATAAAGATATGGAATTTAATAATTTTTAGGAAAGGTAATCACTGTCTTATGAATTTTAGTTAATCGTGTACTATATATTTCACACAATTTCAAATGACGAAACATGCTCTTGTATAAAAACAAACGTTAACGAACATTCATTACCTTGGCAAAATCCTGCTTTTGCAGTGTATTCTTGCGTGTACACTGTTTCATACTGTTTTGGAGGGGTAAAGCAAAGAAAAAGGCTGTTTTTAAATCCATGATCAATAACAGACTCTTTTGTCAACTTGTGTCCGTGAAATATGACAACATTTCTTTTAAATATAAGAGACATTGCTAAGATTTCATTCATGCCACCCCACTCGGTAAAGCAAGCCATTTGTTCCAAGTAACTGTCCAATGGTATTGATATTTTCTAAAATCATTTTTCACAAAACATTTACAAATCATTCAATACAAATGAATTAGTATTCGGTTCAGCTTGCATTTACCTCCTGAAACATCTCTTTATTCTTCCTCATATACTCGACACACTCTTTCCTGACTTTTATGTGATGCCGTTGATTTTTGTACACCTGTTCGCTGACTGCTCGAAACAAACAGGTGGGATCCTTGGGTGCATGCTTCCTGTAATATCCTTCATTCTGCAGCCACTCATCAACTGGTTCTATCGTTCGTTTCGACGGTTTCCTCGAGGAAAGCTCCATGAATCTTTGAAGAAAAACAACAGCACGATCAAACTTTTCGTCCCGGTCTCGCGAGCATCAGAAAACGCAAGACAACCCAAAAGCAATCTATAATACACAATGTTTATACTCCCAAATAATTTCGTACTCTATTTTCGTACTGTTCCTTGAATTTCAATTTTCACGCGGCAGCTCGGCGCACAATTGTCGCCAATACCGATCGCAGACGATCCCTCGGACCTCGCGATTTCTCCCCGGCAGCCGAATACGTAAATATACCTCGACGTGAATCTGTCGCGTATCTCTCAGGAAAGAAAGCAGCCGCCTCAACCGGTCAGCATCTCCCTTTTTCTCGTCGGCTCGATCGAACAAAGGAAACCGCTCGGCGCTTTGCGACTTGCGACTTGCGACTTTGCGAGCAGTGCGAGAGCGAGAGGCGAAAAAAAGCGGCCGGTCCTTCCCGATGCGAGGCGCTTCCGCGAATTTCAGCGTTGATTTGTTTCGAACGCGAGCGAGACGGGGATCTGCTTACCTAGCGGTGTGTGCCGACGACGTTCTAGTGAGTACTTATATTTTCTTCGCGACGATGGATCACGAGTGTCGGAAGACGATCGGTCCGCTGTACGAGGGCGAGAGAGAGAGAGGAGCTCGTCGCGGGGATCTGCAGACTGTCCGAGGCCGTTGCCGGCGAGCGAGGCGAGTGTCTATATCTCTCAGCGGCGCGATGTAAACAAAAGGCTCCCGAGAATCCCGGGACCGGGTTTTTAGGGGTCACGGCGTGCTTTCAGCACCGCGGCCCCCTCTCGCTGTGCGCGGCCTTTATTATGAGTGTGTAACGTCGCGCATTTGCGAGTTTTTATAATATTTTCCTCGCTCGACATTATCACGATACTAATTTACACGCGTCTTACTTTTCCTCTTAAGAATCATTTCGTTCCTTTTAATTTATTGATATTGGGAAAAATAGATTGTTATCAACAACAACAACAAAATACCTGGATAATTCTTTCAATTTTTCTTAGCGGATTAGCTCATGTGTCAATACGAAAGGAGACGACGTTGTATACTGCGAGACGCTCAGCACGCTGATAAGTACTTCTCACGATCTCAGCGCAACGTTGCTTTTTCCCCTCTCTCTCTCTCTTAGCACAATAGTATATATAGGTATACTGCAGCAATCTAGTATTTGCTTACTTTAACTTATCTTATTAGGTATAGCAAAATGGTTATATCAAGGATCTCAATTAAACTGTCAATTTCATTTAAACTTTTTTTTAATAATGATTTTTTTTACCCTCGGTTATTTTAAAAATGTTTTCTTTTTCTTTCAACTATTTTTGGAATTGTTATTTAACTAAATTTTTTATTAAACAATTACTTTGCTAATCATTATATCATAATAATTGATACGCTAATATAAGACAAAAAAATAAATGTTTTCAAAAAAGAAAAAAAAGTGTGTGCAAGTGGGGACAATCAATGATGCAAACAGAATTCATACAAATTAATTTATTTCATCGTAATTTTATGAAAATGCAAAATGTATGAATTTAAAAAAGTATTATAGCCTGATATATAAAATATTTTTACACAAATATCTCTGTCGCTGCACCTTTTACAATTGTGTCACATATGCTAAAGCGTAATTCATTGATACAAGAATACATACGCGTGGCCGCTGCCGTGAAAAATAACGTTTTGTATCTTAAAGCTGGCTTTTCAAGCGTTTATTCGCATTCTGATCACGGAGGGAATAAAATTCTCACTTAAAATTTACAGTTACAGTTTCACAGTATAAAAAAGTACAAAGAACTATTGTTTACTTCAATCACCATCTTTTCCGATTAAAGATACAAAAAATACGTTTTGCGAGCATGTAGAAATTAGTGATACGAGCATACGATTTATGTAGTTTAAAACGCCTTTGGGAACAGTCATAATCAAACGACACGAATCTAGCGACGTTTTTCTCCACCTTAGGACACTCGAAGGAAGCGTCGACAATACCTAATTATTAATTTTTTTTGTTTTTTGTTTTTCAGAAAAAAAGCATATAATATGCGAGCAAGAGAGTACATATAGTCCTTGAGATTACATTAATACAATTTCTTCTTGTATTGACATCATCATTCTCCATAAGATATCAGTAATTATAAAATATTAATATATAGATTATGAAAAAATTCGCAAATCACTGAATCGCGACTTTTTTCCTCCTTGCGATGCCGGCCCCACCGTCTTATGCGGAGGTCTTCTCTGCGTCAATTACTGAAAAGATAAATGAACAATTTAATAAAATCCGCCCGGAGCGCGCTATTGGTAACGCGGATATGAAAGACAAAATTCAACACTAACTTTCTTTGGTTGGTAAGGGGTTCTTCTCGAGGGTTTCCGCGTGCTTCAGCTTAGCTGGGTCAAAGTTCTCGATGCCGGAGATTAGTTGTTGCTTTCCCTTCTCCTGTTGGATCGCTGCAATTCGAGTACAATTGAATAAGTAACGCTATTATTAATAAAGAGATCATTTATTTTTAAATGATAATTTTTTTACCATCTTTGTCTGGAAGGGGATTCTTCTCCTGCGTCTCTGTGTGCTTCAGTCTCGAAGTGTCAAACTTTTCGATGCCAGCGATCAATGTTTGCTGAGTTTTCTCCGCAGCAACGTCTGTAATAACATTTAATAAACATTAGTTATTTTTATTTATTTAATATATTTACCTTGTTAATTGTTCCATTTTTTTAATTATTCAATTAACTTAGAATTAAATAGATTTTTTCTAAATTAAATTTTTCTAAAGACTTGACACGATAACATTTTTCAAACAGATAAAATTTCGCTGTTGTTTGAAACAAATTTAAGATTATTTACTTATAAAACATTGAAGAAATTTTGCACTATATTTTATATAAATGATTTATGAAAAAAACTATGTAATCGTATAAATTACAATTTAATTGTCAGATAGATAAAGTGGTTCAAACTAGATTTTTGAAAAAATAAAAATTTACTTTTTTAAAATTGAGATAAATTCTTATCGCATATTTCAAAAATTTAGTTCGTTTGGATTGTTTTATTTGCCTTCCAATTAGATACCATAAGTGGAAATTTAAACTTTCGTCTACAGTCTACATAGCCAAACTTTTGATATTGTAATTCGTGGTTACTGCGCAGTGCACCAACATTTAAAAAGATCATTAAAAATTTTAAATTTCTTCTTCGATTAATTATAAATTTTTGTCATTAAATTTCTCTTCCTATATGAAACAGTCTTGCATCATAAAAAATATAACTACTACAATTTTGTTTAAGTTTCAAATCTGCCCTAATCATCCAAAATCATCATCTAGTTACATATAGCCTTATATCAGTCTACTCAGTGAAAAATAATAAACCTAAAAAAAGGCAATAAAATTGAAGATAATGTATCGTTTTACCTTCTTTAGAAGGCAAGACATTCTTTTCCGTGGTCTCGGCCTTCTTCATGCAACTGTGGTTGAAGCCTTCTAGTTCGCTCTTCAGGTCGACGGCGACCTTAGGCAGGTTCTTGAGGGACGGGCTGACTGGGTCCGACATTGTGTCTAAATTCTCTGCTTGCTGCTCTGAAAAAAAAAGGAAAAGGTTAAATCAGTACGGCGTTGCGCCTTATGACAGACTCGGCGAGGCGGGCAACGGGCAAAGGATTTATTATTCGAAAATGCAAAGCAAGTGGAGCGGGCAAAAAAAGGAACGCAAATAATTTATTGCCGAAAGATGCAAAGCGTTTAAAAAGACGCCCACGTCTCTTTTATCGGCCTCGCCTTGGATGCTCGATTTGGAACGCGAGCAGAAAGGGCCGCGGAGTACTCATTCGTTCTAATACTTCGAATTAGTAATTTATTGCAACAAATAAAATTATATTGATTTGTTAAAATTTATAGTAGAAATAAAGACAATAGGAGAGGCAAAATCGTTTTTTTTTATTACTTGCCTTTTACAATTTTGCAAATGTATACTTTACTTTACTGTAAGAATAAAGGAAACAACATACAGTTTATCCCTTTTTAAAAAACTTATATTTACGCTAATTTAATTTAATGCTAAGGTTAATTTTTTATTTTTTTTTTTTTCTTCAAACAGGACGAAGTTTTAGTGGCATAACTGCATTCCACGCGGATGAAGTCAGCGAAGCTCTCGAAAAGGTCAAAAATAGCCCGAAACAGACGGATGCGATTTAAAGGAAGCGTAGCGTTTTTTTTTTTATTTTCTAGACATTTCTATGACACTGAAATTAGCAGAAGATTTGATAGCAGCCGATTCGATTTTCATGATGAAATCATCACGTTCCCCACCAAAAATTTTTTTGCAGTTACCTTATTGATATTTAAAGGAGCCCTGAAAAATACAAAGCTCTAGGCAATTTCCTTGGGGTTTTTTCGAATCGGCTGCCATCGAATCTTCTGTTAATTTCAGTGTCATGACATTTCTTTCTTTCTTGCTCCTTCGAACGAAACAAGTACTAATACCTACAGTTAAATTAAAAAAAAAAAAAATCACTGAAATTAGTAAAATTTTACATACATTTCATTTATTTCTGCAGTTTAAACTTCACAGAAAAATTAATAAAGTCGTTTCCTTCTTTAAATGAAATGAAAATTCAATTTTAATTATAAAAGGGAGCAAGCTAATTAAATAGACCAAATAGAATTTGAGGCCATCTTACTCTCGATATGGGGTTTAGTTAAAAATTCGTTATGCAAATGTCAATGTAAAAGCAAAAAGCCATCTAACAGAATGGACTAGCTAAAGTACAATTTAACAGTATATATACATTGAGACGAAAAAAGGAGGACAATAATTAACCCTAATCTATTTCAGCCGCAAATGTTAAAAACAATAGCCTGCAGGTTGAACGATAAAACAGCTATATTGGATCAGTCGCAATTTCCGGAGTACATATAGAGAATGAAATAAAAAAAGCGGCGAACGAGTGCATTAAGGTTGGCGCACAGCCTTCAAACTAGGCTGTCGAACAGGAGAAAAAGAACGGGCGGACATATTAATTCGCCAGATCGAGTTAGCCATCAATCTTTTGCGAGCGCGTGAGTCACGGCGCCTCGCGCGAACTGGCACAAACAGAAACGTCGTCCCTTGAGAAAACCAGGCCTCTATATACCTATTTCTATCAACGCATGGCTCTTGAAACGTGCAGGTGATAGTTCATTCTGGTGGAATTTTTTTAAAAAATACAACGTTGCTTGAAAATCTGTAGAAGCTAGGCAAGGATGACAAAACTATGCATTCTTGTCTAGCACCTAGAAATTTTCAAGCAAATTTGCATTTTTCCAAAAAATTCCACAAAAATTAACTATCGCAGGGTGTACATTCAACGTTTGCCTTTTTTCCTGTTTTTCATCATTGGTCTCTTTTTTTGTTTATATTTGAAATTAAATTTTAATAAGTATCTTTAGTTGTTTATAATTAAATATACTATCGACCTTACGTTAAATTAGTGAAAAGCTACTTGAAAAAACTTGGTCGAATAAGACAGTACTTCTTTAAATTTATAGTGATTGTTGTAAGAATAATTTTTACCTTTAAAAACACGAGATTAAAATGTATAACAATTTCTTTGTAAATGTTTTTTTTACAAAACACGACTTTTAGATAAAGAATGAATAATTTTTCGCTGACTTAAAAAAAAAAAAAACGTTTCTCGCGAGCATAAATCGAAGCAGAAAAAAGAGCAGCTACAGTAAATTATATAGTACCCTCCAATTTGTGGCTATTTTCTCTTTTTATTTAATATTAATCTATTAAAGATGTCTCTATTAATGTATTTGTGTAAACAGGACTTTCAAAAACAACTAGCTTTGTTATTTCTTTTATAGGTAGGGCAAACAATTTAATTATTCCGAATTTCTGAAAAATTTTAATTATTTAGGAATTCGACTTATTTTTTCGAAGAATGCATGTAATTTCATGCTACAACAATAAAAGTTACATGCAAAAATATTTTAACGTACCTCCAGAAACTACTTTAAAAAATTGCAAAGTACTAAATAATCTTCGGTTTATTTAAATAAAAAAGATTCTTGTTTTGAAGACGTTTTATCCATGCCAAAAAAAATCTCTTTAATGTCTTTCTTTCTATTCACTATTCGTTTTTCTATAAAATTAATAACAACGTAAATAAAAAATAATATTTGACTCTCCCATTGTCATTAGCAGGACTAATACATTTTAAATTGGTACGATTTAATTAACTATCCGTAAACAATGAAGAAAACAAAAGTCGCTGCGTCGTTTCTCGTGAACTTGCTCGAGCAGAATAAAACAGCAAGATTGGTCTTTCCCGGCAAGAGTAAACGAAGAAAAGTATACGGCGCTCATTAGCGACGTCTTAGTCATCGGATGGGCGGCAGAAAAAAAATCGTTTAATAACAAAGAGGGAGTTCGATAATGCCTTCACGTCATTGTGTGGTCGCGAAAATTATTCATTGCGACACATGGCGAGCGAGGCACGCCTTTGTGCTCTTCCGATAATGCACTAACCGTTATTTTAAAAACAACACTCAGATACGTATATTTTACTTTGTTCTCAAAAAAGACCTCTTTCAGATTTTTTTATAGATCTCTTTTTCAAAAAAAAATCTGATTTTTGTTCAGGCGTTTAGAAAACAAATTTACAATGTATTTTTTGTCTAGACTCGCACGTGGCAAAAAAAAATAAAAGATAAAAAATTTATGTCATGTCACTTCTTGATACTTTTTAAGGTGAAACTAAACCATTAGATTATTAAATGTAATTGTTTTCATGATGCCATTTTTACAATGAATTGTGGACTTATTTTTCTACCTCAACCCCATGTCCGTTATATAAAATGGCCTTTAGTTCGAGATTTTTCGCTTGCTCCCTTTTACGTTCAAAAATCTTTGGCATAATGTTGAAGGAATTTTAAAAGAAATTCGAAAATCTTCCAATATTATAAGCAAAAGATTTTTCATCATTAAAAAGCATTGAAAAGTGCCACGATTTTCATATAACATTTTTTTATCTTCGTACTCCGTTTCAGATGTGCTCACCTCGAGGGAAGAATTTAAAAGCGCGGAAAGATTAAAGACTCTTTAAAGGAGAAATGTTCAATTTGAAGACGCGAGGAGCGAGTAAGTACAGTCAGCAACCTCGACGCTCCGTTTCGCGGTGATTTGGAGCGCGAGCCTGGGGCTAATTAATAAGTAACGAGGAGGAAGGAGGAATGATAATGCGCCGCTGTCGCACTACGACATATAGCTCTTATCTCAGACGGTACGGTTAGCCGGCGTTTAAATGCGGTCTTCCTTTCCGCCGCCAAAGCTTTTCCCGCTTCGATGTTGCTACTTCATTTAGCCTGTTTACATTTCATGATTAAGATTCACTTATCTCTGACGAATTTCGGAGATCCCGAGAAATGGCCTATTAAAATACCGAAACGTTGGCAAAGAAATAATTAAAATCAAATTGGTTCGTCTCCGATCATTCGAGTATTCTACCTATTTTAACTATTAAAACGGAGTTAAATTTAACGACTTAAAAAAAAGTTTGATCGCAGATTAGTTTCGGTATTGATAGAGAGGCGTTTGCTGTTTTTCTGCTTTTTTTATCCGAACTGATGATAGCAGGCAATCGTTACAAAAGCTTTTTCGACTCTTTATTTTTTTTTCTCGTATGGGCGAGCTCGCCTTTTGTTATAATAATAAAAAAAACACTAAAACGAGCAATTCAATAGGCCTTTCTCACGATCCGCTGATAAAATTTAACGGCGGGAAATAAAATTTATGTATATGGAGATCGTTTTCCAGTTATTCCGAAAAACTGGTTCCGCTAGGTGCATCTGTACAATGACGTTCACTCCTCGAGAGGCGTTAAAAAAAGAAAGTTCATTTTAAATGTAGCTTAATTAAGTTATTTGCGCATTTTAACTCTCGCAAATGTTAAAAAATCGCTTTATTTAAAAAATAAATGTGCGAAATGTTTGTGAAGTATTTTAAAACACTTGACTCTTGTTAAACAAATTTTGTGTTCGTTATATACTCTTCGCGATTAAATTTTCATAGTGTATAGAACTTTGAAAAAATCGTTAAGTATAAAATTATCGTTAAGTATAAAATTCAATGGCTTATTTTTCAGGAGTAAGGTCAAGAAATCAGTTTTTCAAGCAGCAAAAAGCACTTTTAATTAATAAAAATTGAAGATTTGACGTTCGTATAAAAATAAAATAAGAATTTAAAGGATCGGTGTCGATCTCTTACGGACAGAAGGAGAAACTTAGTACAAGTCTCTTTATTAATTTTCTATCTCGTTTAGCACGAGATCGACGCTTACCATAATATCATCATCATTTATACCAAAAATAAATTTTCCGCACGTGCGTATCAAAATGTACTATTCCCGCACTTGTATCGAAATGTTCTATAACAATTTGAACAAAATGACATAGAGTCATATTAAATTTTCACTTTCAACTGTACAAACAACGAGTGAAGAAAATGTAAGAAATATGATCGTCTCGTTAAATAATCTTTGTCGATTCACCATCATCGACGCGGAGATAAAAAAAAAAAGATGCAGGTCGGTCCGGGCCAAATCCGAGACAAAGGAAGAGGCCGCGGAGAGGACGGACGGTTTATAAAAGTTCTCTGATGCACGTCGCGGGTCCCGTTAGAGCCGCGCCACCAACGCGAAGAAAATCAAGCCGTGCGGCCTCCTTCAGGCAGAGGACGGCCGCGGAAAAACTCGCGTGCACGTATAGTATACTCTTCGTACATCGGCGCGGAGGCGCCTCCTCGAGTGGAACGTGTAATATATCGCGCACGTGTGTGTTCCTTTTTTTGAAAAAAAATTTGAATAATCGTGCGCGATTCGCTTGGCGGTGCAGCCAAATTAGTGATTTAAAATTTTTTTTTCTTTCAGGATTGGAGGCTCATTACAGTGAGAGGAGGTCAATTTTCATTTTTAATTTAGCGCACGAAGGCATGGGCATGTATATGTGCATGCACGTATACATCGTTTGAAGTGTATTTATTTTTTAATTAAGGAAGTGCGTATAAGAAGCTTTGTTAGTTGCGTTTTGTTTCAATTGAAATTAGTTTGCATCTTGCAGTAAAAATTGTTGTATATAAGTTTTCATTGAAAAATGAGTTCGAATTTTTTTTACTTTACGTCATAATAACTGTAATTCTCGGTCCTTTTTCATACATCCTTATATGGGCTTACCTTACCGTAAGAGGACGTTAAACGATACTTTATTGATGATTAATGTTCACACAAACGCATATCTCATAATACTTTTTTTTTACTAAAAAATGTAATATTTATCATTTTTAAGCATTTTATAAAAAAAAAGAAAGCAAGTATTTATTATAAAACATATAAATCGTATACTCCATAAAAAAAATTATTTAAAAAAATTAATATAACTGTGTAATCTTAAAGTGCGTCTACGTCTCTTATTAAGAAGATTTATTTACACGTACTTTAACACTACATAAATTAACATTCATCTAATTATGTTTATCCATTACAGATTTATTAAACGTAACGAGCAGTGAAGTCGCCCAGCGAGAGCCAGTTTTGAAATGAGATAAAGCGGCAAAAAAAAAGTTGGCGCACTCATTTGTTCTCATTCCGCACGCTAGTGAATTCTCCGGCATCGCGAGCGCGTCGGTCCCGCTCCTTATAAGGCCCACGCGCACTCGCCGGAGCCTCTCTCCTCCCTCCCGATATTATACAATCTCATATTACTCTCTCGACTCTCGGCCGTCGAATCTGTCCGAGGTGCGTGATCGCGGCCGCACTTTCGTCTTTGCCGATTAATCGGAAGAATTACTGAGCCTCGCGGTCCCAACACCTATTCTTTGCTTGCAGTATTTTCGCGAGACGAGGCGTTTTTTCGGGTATCGGGATCTACCGCTACAGCCGCTCCTTTAATTTACGAGCGAATTCTGCGTGCTTTTTTTTGCCGGCGATTGCTGCGATATAAATTATAAAGGAAATTGCGTTTCTCGGTCCGAAGCGCATCGCGGAGGCGGGCTGCGGTGTTCGGAAGAAAACGAAATCCAAAGTTTCACCGCGAGTCGATTCGCGAAAGCAACTAATTAGCGCCGGCGATATTTTTCGTACGCGCGATCGCGAGAGAGGAGGGGGGAAAAGGAGGCGAATAAGGTGCAGCTGCCGAGCGGTTGGCCGGTGGCACGGATCGTCTCGCTCGCCGACGAAGATCGCGTTAATAAAAGGAAATTGGGACGCGGCGAGCCGCTTCCTTCGAGGCTGACGCGAACTAGTTCTGCGGCTGAGACTTGCATCCGACGCCCGTGCACTTTCTGCTCCTCTTCTCAGTTTTTTTCTTTATTTTTTCTTTTTTTTAATTCGATTAATAAGACCTTTTCCTATATAATTCTAATTACAAACAAATGAAAATTGCAGCAGAAAATTGTTCTTTTTGTGATCAGGGGCTAAATGTTCAATTGTGCGCATAATTCATGCATTGAGCATGCACACCTATTGCAGTGAATATTTTTTAAAGGCATTACTGGACTTTTTGAACTAAAGCTTTACGTACATTTGGAGAATTTGAATAAGAAGCAAAGTAAAAACATTTTTTTTTCCATTGAAAACACTTTTTATATAAATCGACAAGTTAGATTTTTCAAAATTATTCTTGGTTATTTAATAAATAAAAACTGTAATATATATTTACTGTGAATTCAATTATTTTACAGTACTTATACGCATGATATTATATCAAATTCCTAGCCTTTTTAAAAGATACCGATGAAAATTTAAAAATATTTAAATTCTTAAAGAATCCACCGACGAGTGCAGGGTCAATTCAAGTATACCTATGTACGAATGAAATTTGAAAGACGATCGTTATATAAAAAAAGTGACAATTCGGTAAGACGATCTTTTAACAAGATAAGCCAGGTGGAAATACGTCGGATCTAATTTCAATTAAGGTTGTACCGGCATGAGTTTTGTTTCATGACTGTGGCAGCACTACTTCCTATAACAAAGTATTGGAAGTAGTGCCAACCAGAGAGATAAAAATTCACATTAGTGATACGAGTCGAAATTGAGTATGCGAACAACGG
>JAWWEP010018783.1:0-17358 GCA_035582995.1 Sycophila quercilanae | reverse complement strand
TCTAAAGAAAATTTAGTGAGGTTAAAATCGAATATCAACGTATATAGAGGCGCGCGTTGCGGCCTCGAAGGCTAGCGCCGTTCGTCCGTCCGGGACTCAGACTTGCCTCGAGGCGCTACCGCGCCTCCTGATATATTAAAATATAAATTTCTTCGCTTTTATTTTAGAGCAGCGTACAAACATTATACGTATGTAGATAATTTATTCTAGACATATGGTTCAATTGGAGCGATACAGATTATCTTCATTGGAAGATCATTTACACTTCAGTACAATAGATACTAAATCAGTAATTTAGAGACACAGAAGTCCTTGGTGTAGTTTGCTCTAGAGATTCATTGAACGCTCGTGATTGCTCTTCGTGAATCACAGCGTTACCTTAACATGGATACAGCAATTGTCTTGTTTTCATACTTTGACCATCGTCATATCATCGAGAGGACTTGAGCATTTTAAAGATTCGATATATAAGCGATCGTTTATAATTTGATTGTTTAAACTTCTTCATTTTCAAAATGATTTTTACACCTAAAATTAAATATTTTTCATGCCTTTATTATCGTGACGTCAATGCATTTTCATTACCTACAATGCGATAATTACAGTTTACAGCCTTGCTATACAAAAACGTGCAATCTTTTTCTCATAAGCTGCTATTTCCGAATCGAACGTTAAACTCGATTTAGCTCGAGTACGTGCGGGCACGTGCCAAATCTCCCTCGGAAGCGTTTAATTTTATGAAATCCGCGATTCGACAGCTCGTGGTGCGGAGGTCTCGAGGGTGCGCGTCCGTCAGCGCTGAACCTCAAAACAAACGGTCGCGCCTCTCGACACCCGGTGGGCGTCCCTCGTTACCGGCGTTCCTCTTTTCGATCTGCCCTCGCGCTGCGAATGCCGTCGTTACCGCGAAAACTGAGTGGGCGACGGGATTGATTGATGCGGCGGATCTCGGAATTTCGGGTAATTGAACGCGTCGAGGGGGAGAGCCATGCGAGGAAATGCGAGGAAAGTACGCGCGCGCGGGCGATGATTGCGCCCGCGAGCGGCTGCGGCGCGTGTTTGCCGAAGACAATCGAGCGGAAGTGCTCGCGGCGGCGGCGTCCGATTCCCAGTTTGGCCGGCTGTTTGCACGCGGGGACGCGATGATTGACCGATATTGTGTCGCGCGGCGGACTGTTCAGCGCCCCTCCTGTCGAGCGCGCATCGTCCATTTGCCCGTTTGCATTTAGCATCTTGTCAATTTGAATTTTATATGCGATGATAAGTCAACGTTTTTTTTTGCTCGCTGACGCTATCACGGTGTTACGCGCCATAAGGACTTCATTTTCAGAAGAGGGCAGAAATTTTATTGGCAATGAGAAATTAAATTGAATCGTACCGCAATTAAATTGACGGTTCGCTTACTTATGTAACGATGTAACGGTATAATCGAGTTGGAAGTTACTAACTTTTCCTTTTTCTTTAAATAAGAAATTCAAACGATATCTTAATGTAACGTTTTAAAAATATAAATTTAAATTAATCTCTGAAGCGATTTGCTGCGGGTACTCTGCACGATACCAGCCCTAACTTAATGAAAGGCAGATTTTTGTGAGTCTCCCTTATATTCTCGAAGTAGAAATCTCCCTTTTTGACGCGGAATTGACACGTCCAGTCGTTGAAAGAAACCTGTTTCCGACATTGACGAATATCTCGGTGTTTTTTTTCTTCCACGAAGCCGCTTTTTTTATTTCTTCTCCGCTCGCAAATTAGAATAACGCGAGTTCATTCTCAGACGTCGTTAGTAATTAGTGGACGGCGTTTTTGCGCATTGATTTTCCGCTCGAGCGACGCTCAAGACGCGTCTGCAGCAGCTGGAAGATGTTCGCGCCGCGCTCGCTCCGACCTTTTGGCGAAACTAGTTTTCGTAACGCGCGCGATGATTTTTCCGCGAATGGGTTTTGCGCCGGCCGATCCCCCGGAGGCCTGAAAACGCACGGAATGCAAATGGCCGTGGTAGCGCCGATAAAAGTTCGCCTCGGAGGCGCGAAATTGTTTCCTATTTATATACCTGCCAGTGCATAGCGTCTGCAGCAGACTCGCGTGTTCACGACGCCGACTCGTGAGAAGCGGTAGTCTGCATATGTATATATTCGCAGGATGTCATTCGCGCACTCCGGATTTCTCATCTTCGCCCGATGATTGACTGGCAATTTTCTTTCAAACTGCGCGCAATTAAACATCATTATACGGCCAACCTACTGAACCTCCTAAAGGCCATTGAATTTCACTTTGTCCGCGCTGGATAAATGCATAGTAATTGTCCCGAATTTTTTTAAAATACGCGTGCGGTAATTTAGTGGGAGAACGTATACATCTCTTTCTTTTTATAATGCGCGAGAGCGCAACATTTTTCCGGTTGCTATTTAAATTATTGTAATTACTCTAAAGTAGCTCTTACTTATAAAAAAAACCTCTGCTTTCAGGCGAGCATCTAAAAATATTTCAGGCACGATTACAACTGCAACGCGAGTTTACATAATTCTGCAGCCGTTATTGTTAACTTTAATACATTTGACAGAACACAATTGAATTGTTTTACAAAGGGGTTTCTACTAATTTGTGATGCAATACCCACCGCACATTAATATAACAAGAATCGATTGTTATTGTAATAATTGTTCACCTGCAGAAAAGATATAAATAGTAATTTTAAAATAAAATTACCGGCTCTGACGAATTCACAAGACAGTGAGTTTTCGCTCTTTCGCTAATCAGGGAATGGAGAAAAAAAAACGCCATATCCTTGTCTGCATGATTAATGCGCGTCGGGGCACCCTTAAGCGTAGCATTCGGCCGCCTTGGCGCCGGTCCGCATCCAAAATTGGCGTGCGTCCGCGTCCCGCTCTCCTTTGCCAGTCCCGTGGGAAAAAGATTTTCCCGGCGCAGCAGGTGCAGGTCGGTATATACCTATGACGCGCGTCTGCGACTCCTGACGGCGACGCTTGCACCGCAGCCGCACCGGCGACCCGCGGAATGCGGTTCGATCGGTGTGCCGGCCACTTAATTCGCCGGTTCCGAGTGGCGTGCACTCGCTCCTCCCTCGATCGTGGCTTCTCTTTTAACGCGTTCATTGTTGCTTCACTTAATGCTCCCCAGTGCTCCGATGTATATCTAGTTTCACTCGGCGCAGATCGATTCGTTTCCAATAAAAAATAATTATGAAACGATCGTATAAAAAAACTTTTTGAGATTTTTTTTTGTTTAATTTACGCTTTTGATTATTTAAACTTTTTCGCGTTAAAAAAAAAAGAAATAGTTCTTTAATCTAAAATTTAATTTTTTTACGCACTGCGCGTACAGTGAGTACTTTACGCCCTCCCGGCGGGCAGTAAAGAACCCGCTGCCCGCGCCTCGTGAAAAAAAATCGTATATGCACCATGGGAGTAAATAAAGAACGCCTCAGGTCGCATGTTTGTCATCCTCGGCTTCGCCTCGGGCGACAATTTACATGCGATATGAGACATTCTGTACTTTTCCTTCCTTGGTGCATAATCTACTATTTTCGTTGTGTAAATGTATTTCTAATTACCAACAACGCAATAAATTAATATTTCGAAGAAAAAAAAAAATAGGAAATTTTTCGTGAAGTTAACGTAAACGAAATTAGCCGTTCGAGCTTATATTCATAAGCGCGGGGAACTCGGCAGGCAAGCTAATGGGAAAGTTCGCTCAAAGCTGCAGCGCGCAGTTTGACTAGTCGAGGCGAAACTGAATAGGAAAGGGGTCAGAGAGTCGCAGGCGGACTTCGTACTCACTCGGAAATGATTCGCGCTACTCATCCCTGCGCGCCTATGCATCGCATGCATATAACGCGGAGGCGCGGCCGCGTCGTCGCCCGCGCGAGATCGATGCGCGCCCGGGGAACTAGGTAGAGGCCCCACGTACATATGCACACATCCGCTGGCGCGGGTTTCGTTTTGTCGATACGCCGCTGCCAGGCAGCTGCGAGACGCGACGCCTTTTTCTTCTCGCGGACTTGCCGTGCGACTCCCGCGAGGGACGGGGCCGCGCGCGGTTCTCGCGGCCGCTATTGTGCCGTCGCGGAGACCAGCCCGGGGGACTTGGGCTCGCTTTGTGGCGACAATACGCCGGGGCGAGGGGATGAAACGAGTCGGGACGGGGATAGGTTATTGCTCTGGCCCGGGAATCAGCGGGACCTTTCCAGGGATGATCGTCCCCAAATGCGCTTACGTGATTCTCTTTGTATATTTCGTCGCTCCCTGCCGGAGTCAATTTTTTTTTTCTTCGTCACAGAGTATTCGTATACTGATCGTGTTAAAAGCGTTATTAAAAATTTTCTTTATTTTTTAGTAGGCATTAGTAAGCTGAGAGAAATGCTTGCATGAGCTGTCATTTAAAAAAAAAAAAAAATACCATACTTTGTAGTAAAATTTATCAAATAGTATTGTAAATTTTCATTGATATACAGTAAATTTTACTATTTATAAAATATAATAATTTTTTTAGAATGTCAGTTTGAACTACTTCCTCGGATAGTATATAGTTATTTTGTTCACGAACACTTCTCTAAGTGTAATTAATATAATTTTACGGAAATTTTTTCAAAGTTCCTGTAATTTATTAAATAAAATTTTTCAAATTCATCATTTTAATTTTTTTTGTTTACAACTCCGAGTAATATCAAATTAAAAATCCCTAAAAACATCGTTTGCAATGCAAATCGAGAGCCGGGTACTATATATACATAGAAAGTACAGTGAGAACGTACTTAATGAAAATAAAAATCAGTCATCGAATTGGAAAATCCGTTCCATTTTACTTGGTTGCTGGGCGTCGAAGTGAGGTATATCCCGCGGAGTTTCCTTGCACGGTAAAAAGCGCCCGCGGAGATCCTCGATATCGCGCGGAGCGAAGGAAAGCGCGCAATATCCCCTCGGAATATACCGTGCAGACAAGAAGAAAATCGCGAAAGGACGATAAAAAAGGAGCGAGAAGAGAAAAGGAGGCTCGAGATAAAGGATATAGTATCCGCTAGGATGAACAAGTAGTCTCGACCGGTCGAGCCTTACGTAGCTACTCGGCCGGACCTTGGGTCGCTCTGCTCTCCTACGTACGCTCGTTGCGCGCCTACATACCCACGGGTAAGTGGCTTAGTCCCGAGTAGTCGCCGAGAGCTTGGGGAGAGAGAGAGAAAAGAGCTGCCGTTTAAGGGACGTCGGACCACGTCGGATACCGGTACTCGTACGGCTTGATCCGTTCCGAGAGAAGCGAGATATAGAGGCGTCTTCTTTGTCCGGTGCTCGCCGGGATGTACTCTCGTATACGAGCTCGAGCCTCCACGCGATTTCCTGCCGGCGAGTATAACTGACTCGCTTTCCGTCAGTAGTACATACACGAGCTTCGCTCGGGACAAGAGCGGCCACGACGATCCGATTCTTTAAGTCTCTTAACTTCTCCTCGTGACGCTCTTATTTCTCTTTTTCGCTCGCGTTCTCATTCTCGTTCGATCACTCCCACTATAGGCCCCCACTCATACACCGTCACTGCTTTTTTACCGCTGCTTTATTTTCTCGCGTTCTCTCGTCGTACATTCTCGCGATTCCTTTTTTCTGCCTCTTGTTTTCATCGGGATCTCTGGACGCTCTACTTGAAGCTTATGGTCCGCGATAAGAGATGCGCGCTGGTTGATGTTTGTATACTCGCGTGTCTTTCGTCTCTGAAATGAAAGTAAATTATTTTAAAGGCAAATCTAGGTCTGTTGGAAAAAAATT
Source organism: Sycophila quercilanae (assembly GCA_035582995.1). NCBI lineage: Eukaryota > Metazoa > Arthropoda > Insecta > Hymenoptera > Eurytomidae > Sycophila > Sycophila quercilanae. The sequence continues at coordinate 11,584 of JAWWEP010018783.1, read as the reverse complement.
GAAGTTTCAAATTTAAGAGACCCGCGAATGCCCTGGAGAGTTCTAAGTTGTTACTAGGCCGATGGGCTTTGAGTTTCTACATGAAGAATTTCTATTTCCTTGAGAATCTGGCTGGCTGCAATTTTTTCTGATTAACCCTAATTGATAGTTTACTTTAAATTCCATTTTACTTCGATTTCAGACTAAATGGTCATTGGCGACATTCAACCTCTCCATTCATCCTGTTGACCTCCATACCGTTCTTTTATCTTCCTATCAATTTCTTGCCAAGTGCTTTCATACTCTATTCTTATTGTCTCGTTTCCGTTTTATCTTGTCTTTTACCTCCGATATTATTATTTTATTTGCAAGAAATCGTGGCAGCGATTCAAAGTTCGCCTCCTGTAAATAGATATCGGATACATGCAAATAGTTTTGGAAGTGGACTCTTGTAATTTAAGACAGTGAAATATTTCGTAATATTTTTTTTATTAAAAAAAAAACTTGGATTCGGAATTTGTTTATTTAAAACTTTTACAGAAGAAACTTTATGTTTGTTTCTTTCATTATCTTTCAAATATTAAAGCGATGCTATGTACCGATTGTAAAAAAAGTAAGCCCGAGTAGGTATTATCAACTTTGTAAAACTAATATCGAAATCTACAATCGAACATTAAACTTATCGGTTGTACCCGCGAATGCTGTATTAATGTTTATTTCTTATCTTAGCCTTTGGCTATCGTTTTTTAAAACAATGTGCAAGAAAATTTCTGCCGGTTCGAAGTAGTATACCGAGCCTGCCTCCGACATAAAAATCTCAGTTGGAATTTAAACGACTCCGAGGAATTCAAAAGGTTCCAAAAAATGTTCGCGCAAATTGTCGTGCACCGAAGTAGCATAACAAGAGGTATGAAAATGCCACACCACGGAACTTAGGCTCCGGCAAGGCTCATTGCGCAACCTGAAGTTCCCGGTAGCAATTGTCGAGAGGAGAATTAAAAGCAAAATGATAAAAATTCCCGGCATGAACGATCAGAGAGAAAGAGAAAGCCAAAAGGATTAGCTCTGTAGACGCAGGGAGAAAGGATTTTACGCCGGTAAACAATTATTTAGAGCACACCTCGGAATCTATCGGATTAAACCGGTTGCTCACGCGGAATTAGTAAAGGCCTCGGTCGCCTTCGTCACTTTTCCTAATAAGCCTTATCAGCACCACCTCGTCAGCGCCCCCCACCCCCTGAAATTCATATTAATAAATTCGCCCAATTCCCGATCGATCAGATTGTCGCGATCAACTGCTGTCAAATCGGCTGACAATATCGCGATCAATTAGTTTCGCGATAGTGCTCTAATTAAGCCGTGCGCGTTCGTTCAATTAGCCTAAAGAGCCGTCTCGCGCGCAAAGAAAGAGGGAGGCGCGCGCTCCAATTCGCAGCATATCCATCTTCCACTTGGCGCAAATTAAAATTAGAGCGGCGACGCGAAGTACGAACTCCGCGGACTTAATAAGCGGCCACTTTCAAATGATACACCTCCTGCCGAGCCGCTTATCTATTACCGGCCTCCCGGCAATTCTGCATCCTTGTTCCGGGCTGCCAGCGGCCGGAGCCGATATACTTTTCCCGGCGTCTTGCGGGGAGAGCGCGAGAGCACGCATTGAGCCAGAAGTGCCACCGCAAACCGCTGCATTAACTAAAGTGCACATCAAAGGATCACTCGGCCTTCGCCTGTATAGTCCCAGTCTCCATCCGTCGGTCCTTGGCTATCGCGTTACAAGCGCGATGATGACGATGATGATGGCACGCACAACCGACAGACAGCAGCACTACTCCCCTTGGAGGCGGTCTAGCGGGGCTGTGTACCACTTAAAAATAATCTCCACAGAATAAGCAGATTAGGCCAACGTTTTTCATTAACCGCTGCTCGAGAATTTGGGTCAATTATAGGCTAGTGTCTTCTCTATACAAATTTAGTCGTACCTTTTTGTCAGTTGCACGTGTACTGTATAATTTGAACTGTTTTAAGTATATATTAAATGAATTAAAAAAAATTATTTTTCATTCATTAATACATCCGTTATAAGTACTGCGTAATTACTTAGCGGATGAAAATGACGCCGACTGAGTCACTGAACGACCAAAAAAAAAAATTAGTATACTCGTAGGGTCAACGACCTGCGCCGTACTCATTATATTGAACTCGCGTACTCAAAATATTCGTCGGCGACAATAAGTCTGCTTAATATGCAATAGGCGCTTCGACCGAAGTTAGTCGAAGTCTTATTAAAAATTATAATAAGCGCGAAAAGGAGCGATAAAAATTTATCTCGCTTATTATTAGTTCCATTCGACAAAGCAACTCTGCGCAGAGTCGCTTGTTTTTTTCTCTCGTGGCGCGTAATTGGAAATGCGATTTTTTCGGGTCGGCCAGTTAAGTCCTTATCTGACGCGTCATCCTTTCTCCATCGGCGCTGCACCGTGCGCGCCGGGAAATTCCGCCTCGGCCTCGCTGCTCGGCAGACCTGAAGCCGCCAGGCAGTCTGAGGCGAATCGCGTGATTTCCCCCCGGCCCCTCGAGCCTCGACTGCTCCTCCGAGGGCAGTTCGCTCGCTGGTCGCTTGTTTTCGTGTCGTTTACCTATACCATATGGTTTTATCGGGACGTTGACTTTTCGGGGGAGGCGCGACAGGATCGCGTATTTCTTATACTGGAAAAAAAATGTTGTAGACCCAAGTAGAATTTTGTTGAATTTTCCTTACAAAATTATTTTCATGATTTAACTTAATATTTAGTTTAGTTATTAACAAAATTTTTAGTTAATAAATTAATTATCTTTGAATATTTACTTATTGAATTTAAACTTTAGATAAATCTACAATCGAACATTAACTTATCGATTGTACCCGTGAATGTTGTATTAATGTTAAAATTAATTTAACTAAAGAACTAAATTATTTTCTAAGGAGAATTCAACACGGTTTTGGTTTGATAAATATTACAAAATTTTTTTTTATTGTACAAAAGACGAGAACTCATTGGATGCATCGAGACTTCCATTGTATCGATGAAGTGCTCAATGAAAATGAGTTTATCAAGGCGGTGCGCAAAGAGCATCCTGTGAATGTTTAAAACTTAAAATTGAATTAATAAAAGTAAATGGATACAACAAGTCCCCTTCACGCGCGTTCACGTTTCAATATTCTTGCTTACTTGAAGAAATGTATTCATTATTTATATGCACGCGACGATGTATTTATTAGTCGGCTATTCGTTCTAGCGTGTAGCGCGTACGGGATAAAAAAATTGGTGAGTCCCGATAATAGTCAATAAATTATAATGAGACAAGTAATAAGTTAGAGTTGATATTTAGTCGAAGGTTGTTCTAAGTTGCTCATAAATTATTTATCCTCAACGCAGCGAATGGTATAGAAAGTAAGAGCTAATCTAGAGAGTCCATTAAACCTCGCGATAGCGATGTAATAATTAAAGATTCAATCGTAAAGCAACTTAAGCGTTTTTTTGCCTGCTAGTAACTATCGATTAATTTTTCGACACATTGAACTAATGAGAGCCGATATAGGAGAGATTAGATATACGAATAACTAAATAGGCCTGAGCCGCAATAATTGTCAATGAATTTATGCGAACCAGAGACAGACTACCGTAATTAAATGAACTGAAGCCGTTGACTGTAACGAGTGATTTGGCGAAATTAGGAAGTATAAGATAAACGAAGTGATTTATTTGGTTGGCCAGCGTAAAAAAAAGGGAGAGCGCACAATTATACGCGTTAAAGTGCGTGTTAATGAGGATTCGCTGCGACGCCGAACCCATTGCGCGGATGAGCTGGAACGAAGACGGAGGATGTCCTGCTCAGACGGTCCCCAAGGTTAACTGTACGGATCATCGCCCCGGATGATGCGCACGCGGATAACGATCGCCGAGGGATCGGTTAACTTAAGGCGCCTCGGCGCGTCGCAAAGGAGGATGCCAACAAATAATGGGACGTCTTTGATGATTATACTTTTTTTTCTCTCTGTTGTACAGTTAAAAATTAGCCGCTAACACTTAAAAGGCGTTCAAATTTTTCGAAGTAGTTCGCTGAAAATAGCATTCGCGATTCCGCTTTTAACACACTCGTTTTTTTTTGTTACTGAGATCTCAACATTTAACTTATTTGTACGATTAAAAAAATGATGCAATTAATTTATATACTAGCTTAAAGCAGGCTATTATAACTAATGAACAATTTGTCAATCCTTATAATTGAGCTTTATAAAGTAATTATTTTAATATGAACATTTACTTAATTATGCGTCCTTTAATAATTAAAATTTACCTTACCAAAAACATCGACTTTAATATATTACCGCTTTAAATTATTTTTCTTGCTTATCAGATGATGCACACGATGTGACGCGGATCTAACGGATGTATAATTAAATAAATTGATAAAAAAAAACAGGCTTAAGCAAGTTTTTTTTTATATGCACACTTGAACAAAGAGATTATTAAGAAATTAATTACACGTCTAAAGCTTTCTTGTTTTCATAAGTATCGATCACATAAAGTGAGATTTAAAATGGCAGACACGAATGTTCTTAGCATATTCCGTTCGAAATATATTAAAGCTGTTCGTTCATCCTCAGCCCTCTCTTCATCTGGAAAAAGTTATCCCAAACTTTAATAAAATATAAACACGTCACACGTCTCCTCTATAAACGTCTAACAAAGTGACGCGGCGAATTTCGCCCACAGAAAAAAGAAAAAAAAACATTCAGCCGTACAAACAAATCCAGAGAAAATTTTAGAGTAAATCTCGCACAAAGTTCTCACGCGGTCGCCTCTTTTTGTGCATCTTGCGCGAAAGAGGACGCCCGGCGGATAGGCACGGAGCGTCCAAAAAAAGCCGGAGGTGGGCCGATAAAGACACGACGAAAAAGGATCCTGGACGAAGGCCACGCCGCGCGACAGATGTTGGCTGGCGCGTTCGATCGGTCGATCGAAGAGAGGAAGGGGCGACGGGATATAGGCTCAGCTGTAACGAGGCGCGAAAGCGAAGTCGACGGCCGTAATCGCGATCAAAGGCTCGCGCGCGGCGATAAAGAGAGGAAAAAAAACGAGCCCCGGCCGTGTGCGCCCCTTCCCTCGGCGCGATTTCGTCGCGGCCGTTCGGGAAGTGACGTCAGGAGGCGCGGCTTTCACCGTGCGATAGACTTTTCTCGCGGGATGTGAACTTTCGGCTGCTCTTTAAACTCCTCGCGTGACGGAAAATCCGCAGCCGAAAGCAGTTCATTAGCCAAGGAATTTTGTGGTCACGTACTCTTGTGAGGAGATTCGAGAGGAGGTAATTTAGCGAGAATTTTCCGATACTCTTCGTATGTACACCGGCGGCGGATTTTCGGAGCCGCGACGTTTTAAATCACGCGATATTTATGTCGCGCTCGCTAATGATATTCATTAAATAACTGGTTACGCAAGTATAGCTAAGTGATAATTCTTGTAAAGCGATAAATGTAGAAGTAAAGTTAAGAGGTGAAAAACGAGGGGAATTTTCGCACACAATAAATAATAAAAAGTTTAATGCAATCAAAAGATACGCATAAAGCGTTATCAACTCGGTTTATCATTTTAATGCGCTACTTATGTATAACTTATTTAACTTGTCGATCCTATACTAAATGACGCTTCGCGCTCCGGTGCACTGAAAAAAAAAACTCGTGTCAGTGGGTCTGTAGGATATGGCGAGTCGTAAATCACTTGATTCCGCTTCTTTCTTTTTAGGCTCAATTGCCGTGCGATTTTATCCGTCACGGTATTAACACGCCCTTTTTGCGCCAGCTTATCAACGAGTTTGCCCAGCAGATGACCGACCGAGTGAATATTACCGTCTCTGAATGATTTAATTTACGAGACCACTTTTTTACTGTTTTTTTTTTGGCTTTTATATCATTTTAATTGACATATTAGTCAAACAGCTATAGCACACGATGTCTTTCAAAAATTCATTTTAATATTTCTTCTCGTATACGTAGTATTACGACTTTTTATCTTTCTAAAACGTTATTCGCACGAGTATATTAATCACAGAAAATAATGTTGATTGATTTTGATTGATTTCTTGTAGAAAAATAATAAATTATAATTTTACAAAAAAGCCCCTTTGTTAAAGCTATCCCATGCGTAGGCCTTATTGAATCTCGAAAGTTTTCAAATGTAGCAGCCTAAATACAAGCGGACGTGTCTTACGTATTCTTGATAACATACAACACCAAAAAAAAAGTTCATCAGCACGAGTAATCACAAAATTATATACCCCTCGCATAAAGCACATAAAAAAAAGTCCAGTCTATTGTTGTCTTCGTCGATCAGGTACATCTATAAAAATTCAATCTTTCATACTAAAATAAAATTGAAGAAATACGACAGAATAGATTTTAATAAATTAGAAAATAAAAAAATAGTTCTTTATACACACAAGCGAGAAGAAAAAGGCCGCAAACTCGATAAGAGCGAGGTAGTCGTAGTAGCACACGCGGCGAGCCGTCTAAAAGCAACTTTCCCTCGTGTGCATGCAAGTACACGGCAGTAACAAGCACGACTCGAGCATCTTATACCTTATTATAAATCAGCGAGGCATCGAGCTACCGGCGCTCGAGTTGCGCCTTGCGATCGGCCGGCCGCTATTTCGTGCGACTGGCTTCCTCGTCTGCATTCCCGGGCGATCGAGTGTCCTCGCTGCCGGTGTCGTGGGTGGCCCTGGCCGGTCACGTCGTCGGCGGCGTAGGCCGGCCGGAAGATCGCGCGCACGCCCATATCGCGCGAGTCGCGTGGGCCGTGTGCGACGCGTCCGATTAGAGGAGAGAGAGAGAGAGTAGCTCTGGCGCGAAGAAAGTCCCGCGGACGGATCGCGCATTAATTCCGAGATAAGGCCCGGAAAGAGATCGTGCGCTCACATCTTGATGCGGGATTTATTATGCATCACCGGCGCTGATACCGACACTTTTCCAAAGCTTTTTTATCGATCTCCTATCGGCCTCATATACATAATGCAAGTACGCACGTGACTTCCCTATACTCGCTCTTGAGGAGAATACTTTCGCTCTTTTATTTACTTTTTATTAGAGAGCTGGACTGCAGGATGCTGCCTCCTATCTAAATCTATTTATTTTCGGAGATAAGAGAGGGTGACGGTTCTTTTTACTTTTTTTTTTTATTTTAACGACCGTTAGTTATTTACTTTTTGCTATAAATCGTATAATTTATTATTTACAGTTATATAGTGTACTTCAAAAGTTACGACGAGAAAAATTCTCTACTAAAAAAGTCAATTTTAATTTTAATGCCCCCACAGACGTGGTTCCTTGTATGGTTTCCTGTAAAATTTACTATAGCTATTGTAAATTTTAAAAGGAACTCTTGTAATTTTTCCGACAATGTCAGTCTGCGAGGACATTAAAATTGATCATTGCCATTTTTAGTAAACCTTTTAACAACTCTTAAATAATTTAAACATTCCTTGAGCAACGCACTTCAAGTCTGAATGTAAAATCAGACGAAGGTGAAATATTACGGGAATGAGTAGCAAAACGGGCTGTTAAATATTAATAATACAAATCGTTACACTTTGAATTTAAATGTAAATACGCTCGGAGCACAGCGGGAGAGCGAGGAGCAACAAAAGAAGCCGCGAGAGCAAATCTCTCCGGCGCTTCATCTCGAAATCCGCGCGCATGAATGAAAGAAGCCTCTCGCCGGCTGCCTGCGAAATCAAAGAATAACATCGACGGAGATAGTGGCGTTCGCGGGTGCGGTAAGACGCGGCAAAAACCGAAGGGAAAAGTAAAATCGTCGAAGGCAAACGAGGATCTCGCGCATAAAAGGAAGTCTGCGAAGAAGTCAGAGGCGGGGGCGGGGGAGGGATACGCAGACGCCGGGCTGAAGTAAAAGGCCTGCTTTTTCGCGATTCCACGTGGGAAAGTCCGCGAGGTGAGTCTCGGTGAATTTATTCGCGGGCTCCGTATTCCCCAGCGTATATCCCTGGCGCAGTAAAATCCTGCGCCTCCCGCGCGCGCTGCGTGCTGCGACCCGATCCATTCTTTACTCTCGGTTTTGCCTCCCCCTATACCGCACCGGGATTCCCAATCCAGGAGTCGCCAATCTTTTTCCGAGCGAAAACATTTCTCGAGGTGCGGCTGCTGCCAGTTTATGGCGAATCCAAGTGCGAAATGGCCAATCATTCACGATATTTCCTCTTCCTCGTCCTGACTGCGCTGGATTTTAGCTTTGATCGAAGCACTCATCTGGTTGCTTTAAAGCGGTGGCTTTCAAATAAATGTCACCTTTTCAATGTCATGTTGCGGCGAAGCTCGATACTTTTTATTTAATGTAAGCAAAAAATTTTACCTTCCCCTCGACGCGATTAAATAATATTTCATCTCTTCCTTTTTTGAAAAGAACTCCTTCTTCACCTTACTGACTTTTTCGTTTTAACTACTTTTTATTTTTTTCTCTTCCTTTTCTATACCTAAAGTTAATCAGCTTTTACATAAAAATCACCTGCTTTATTCGCAACAGAATTATTTTGTCTTTTATTCCGGACTTTACATTTTTCATTTGTACATTTTTTACATTCAAACTGTAAAATTTTAAATTCTATGAAACATGATTTTATATCTTTTTATGGCAGAAAATTTTAACAGCTATATACGTATATAGCAATACATTCATTATTCAGGGAAGCAAAAGATCGTATTAAAAGGATGTAAAGAAGTTTTTGTCAGAGTCAAAATTAGTGTTTGCACTTAAACTCTCATGCATAACCATAATTCTTACCTTTAGGAGGTATATAAACCAATAACGACATGATTAAATATTTATGGTACGTAACACTGGTTAAGAATATTTCAGATATGAATTCAATGTTTACCTTTACATTAATATAAAAAAACGTAAAAGGAGTTGTAACAGGTTTATATTTATACTTTGCATAACTTAATCGTGAATAAATTTATTTAAAAAAAAAAAAATCAACGTATTAGAAAATAACATTTCGAAATGCATAATAAGCAAAGATAAAATTGACGCAACGAAGAAAGATGGTCCTCGTAAAATATTTGCCCGTAGTATTCGTCGACCGAAAACTCCTCTATATCTCTCGAAATTCTCGTGCGGAGCTTGAATAGAAGCGGGCTACGCTTGGTTCTTGCCTTCGCGGAGATTTCGGTCCTTATCGACCGTCCCGCTGGGCGAATCCTCATATTCGCAGGCACTTTTCTCGGCATTTTTCGCGCGGCTCCGACGACGCGCAATTATTCTCTCACGGATGAAAGTTTGGAGTGGAATCTTTTTTTTTCCCCCCGAAATTAAATGGAACGCGCCCGCGACCGCGCGACTGTCGAGCGAATTTGGGTCGCGCCATTGAGCTTAGCGCAGTCGGCTTTTGCGGTCGGTTGTAGAATTGGATTTGCGGGGATATATACTTTTTTCCTCTCCTTTGTGTTTGGAATATGTTTTGAAAAAAATGGGAAAATGGGGTGGGTCTGACGAGCAAATTGAATTGAATCTTTCAATAGGAATGAGGCGATATACTGCAACGGATATTTTATGCATAAGATATTTTAATACTCATTGAATTTTAATAGAAAAATAACAAAAAAAAAGGTGATTTCTTCTGAAACTATTAACTTTTTATTCGTGTTATAGAAATGATATTTCTAATTGCTGTGTAATACTTTATGTCGTCGTTCCAATTGAGTGTAATAGTTGTTACTCGTCTGATTCTCCGTAATGTACATCTGTACATCTGTAGATTGATTTCTGATTACAAAATTAAAGTGCAAGCGAGTAAAAAAATATTAGTGAAATGACATACATCCTTCAGAAAAGAGATTGATGTATAGAATTAAAATACTTTAAAAGGTATAGACACTCGCAACCTGATCGATCTCTGTAATTTGTTAAATTAGCTTGTAATAACAAGTTTGTCCGTAATTACTGTCCAGGTCTGTCAAGTAAGACTCCGCAGATTTTGATAGATTGACATTAACCCCGCCACCGCGGCTTAAAGTTTCCAAAGCTTTCTTCGAAAGTTTTTCTACCTTTTTCCAATTTTTATCCAAGCAAAAAAATATCCATTCCGAGAATCGTTTTTCGCTTTCTCAATGCCAATATTTTTGCACCTTTTGCAATTTTATTTCTCGCCGGTCACGAGCCCCACTTAACATTCGCGCATCGTTCGCCTTTAAGTACTCGATTCCTCGAAAGCATTTTATATGCCCTGGCGCTTCGTTCTTCTTTTATTCCCTTCGATTTCCTCTTTATTGCATCTTCCGATTTTTGTGTTCTATTTGCGACTTATAGCTCGGGAGCGTGTCGTAAAGCAACACCAGCAAAGGTATGCACGTGCTTTAACGAGTCGTCATTCGCCTCGCTTGAGTATCTATCTGCGCGTTAACATTGCCAGTCGTTCCACAACATTGCGACTGTTTTATTAGCTCTCCGAGTGTCGCGCGTTAGGGGAAAAAATTAAATGAATTTTTTTTTTTCCTCGACGCAATTTTATGATGATAGTGTCAACGTGATGCATCGATGCATTAAACAATCTTTTAACGAACCTACGGCTGTTCATTCAATCACATTTATTGTAAAAACATTCTCAAGATAAGGTTTATTCTTGAGATATCATATTGCGCGCAGAGATAAAAAAGTATTACTAATTTTTCTTTCGATTCAGGTTTCTCGAAAGATTTCTATAACGTTATATAAAAAAGAAAAGATAAAAAGCTTGTAAAATATTTGCAAAATTTTATTGAAATATTACCTAATAAAAAGAAGGCGAATGAGTTAACGTACAGAGAGAAGCGAGAGAAAAAGTGCGCGCGGCATTAGCCAGCCTTGGGCTACATGAAATCCTTTTGAAATCTCTGTCATCGGCAGTTGACGCGCTGGCTAATTTAAATCGTCATCCGAGTATTATTTTTCGCGCGCGTCGATTGCATTCCGAGAAAAAACAGTCATAAACAATTTTTTCTCACCCTTCCAGTCGCAATGAAGCGAAGCGACGATTGACGCCTCCTGCGCCAGGCATCGTCGCTAGGCCCCAGCGAGAGGTACGCGAGCGAGGATCGGCCAGCGAAGGTGCACTACTCCGAGGAGCAGGATGGCCAGCCATTGGCTGCCGACGGCGTTGTTGCTGCTGCTGGCGCTGGAGCCGGGAAGCTCGCGGCGCGCCGACCCTGCCGAACAGCCGCTCCCCGCGGAGGACGTCTTCGTGGGTCAGCGCAGAGTGCCGGGATTCAACTACCACAAGCAGCCGGGATACGGTGCTCAAGGCGCGGCAGGACCCCAGGCCAACTCGCCTTATCTGCCGTACCTCAACAGGGAACGCAAGCCCAACATCGTCCTCATACTTACCGACGATCAGGATGTTGAGCTTGGTGAGTTTTTTTTTTATATCTGACTATAATTGAGTATTTAGTATAGGTAATAAATATTATAAATGCAGTTGTATTCACAGTTATAAAAATGCTCTCTTAATCTGAATTAGTGAACTTTCACTAATTCGAAGTGAATAGTCACTTTTTGAAATTGCTAAAAGTATCCCA